>JABUQX010090883.1:5000-16750 GCA_015478945.1 Trachelipus rathkii | reverse complement strand
ATATTACCAGAATATTTCCTGTATTATGTTTGTTTGTTTTCTCGTTCCGATTGCCTTTTCTATTTCAAGGTTTTTTGAAGGTAAATTGTGCTTCGGATTTTCCGATTGATTTTCAAATAAGATTTTACAGTCAATTGAATTATAATAATTAATCGGTAATAATGATTATCTCTCCTCTCTCTCTCTAATATATATATAATATATTATATATATATATATATATATATATATATTATATATATATATATAGAATAATAATATATATATATATTAATATATATATATATATATAATATATACTCTTTAATTCCTCGCTTTTAACTGTAGTTGTCGTCGTACTGTATTGTCTCTCTCTCCTCTCTCTCTCTCTACTCTCTCTCCTCTCTCTCTCGCTCCTCTTTATATATATATAATATATAGTATATATACTATATATATATATTACTATATAATATATATATATATATATATATATATATATATATAATTATATATATATATATATATATATATATAACATTATATATAATATATAATATATATATATATCTATATATATATATATTATATATATATATATTATATATAATTATAATATAAATATATACTATATATATATATATATATATATATATACTATAATATATATATATATATAATATATATATATAATATATTATATATATATAATTTATATATATATATATCTATTATATATATATATATTATAATATATATATATTATATACTTATATATATATATAATATATTATATTATATATTATAATTATCGTCCTCATTTGAGTATATACTATCTAGTTTCCGCAAAATTTTATATCGAAACTGTATTTTCCATTTCAAATAGAATAATTGAGGAAGAATATACCGGAAATTAATTTTCAATTGCAAACCACGGGAATAAAGAATGCTCAAATGATTTAATTATCACCAAAATTAAAGTTGAATTATTGGTTCAAATAATTTTATGAGAGACGAGAGCATACACCACACACAACACACTATATATATATAATAAGTATATATATATAATATGATCAATATATATATATTATATATATATATATATAATATATATATATATATATTATATATATATATTATATTATATATATATATATATATAATATCTATAATATATTATATATATATATATCACAAAGTTTACCAAAAAATCTAATTTATAATAAAAACTTGCATATTCAAAAAATTCTTTGATTAATAATAGTAATTATTAATACATAATTATAAACAAAGGTATAAATTTCTTTTCTGGAAATTTTTTATTTTTTTTATTTATTTTTTACTTTCAGGATGAATTCTTGGAATCCGAGATAAAAATGCAACAACAAAGTCGATAGTTTTTTTTTCTTTTTCCGCTTGGAATCTATTTTTAGCTCTCTAGAAATTTGAAATTGATATATGAGGATGAGTTGGAGTAGGTAGAAGAGAAGTTAAAAAAATAAGAAAAAGCATAAGAAGACAAAAAGAAGAAGAAAAGTTAAAAGAAAAAAGAAGATGAGCGAAACAGAATTGAAATACCTTGGACAGTCTTTAAATGAAGAAAGATTATAGAAAAAAGACTGAAACTTCTAAAACCTTTCCCAAACCCTCTTTTATTATCTTTCTCAAAACAGTCACTGGAAATGTTGCTTTCAAAATACCAAAAGATATACGAAGAAGGCTGAAAAAAGAGCTGAAAAATTCTTCCACAGGAGGCAAAAGTATTCTCAGAAAAGATCAGCTCATTATTTCATATTTTCTCAATATTTCCCACTTAAAAACATCATTAAAATATTGCATTCTATTGTCGAATCTCGAACACTCGTGTCTATATTTTCTCAATATTTCTTAGAGAAATATGTATATAGTATATTTATTTTATTTGTGTAAACTTTCTTGCATTTTACGAATATTGTATTTTTGTACTGTTTAAACTTTTGCAGTGTCATATTTGGCTGTGCGAGTTGTTTGATTGCATATTTATTTAACTAATGTGTCTCCACTTATTTATGTAATTATGAATAGGAGCTGTGTGTGTATGTATATATATAATATATAATGATATTTATATATATTATATATATAATATATATCATTAATATATATTATATATATAATATATATATATATATATATATATAGTATATATATATATATATATAAATTCACATTGCCCTTAAGGGGAGTGAAACCCTTACCCTTAAGATGGTAAACCAAGAGTGTTACCTGGCATGACCATATGAGCTAAAAGGAAACCCGCCATCTTAGTCAAACAGGTAAACACTTCTGTTACCTCTTAAGGTTAATGGTTCCAATCCCCCACTTAAAGTCATTGATTTATACAAATAATTTGCGGTTTTATGATACGAAAAAAAACAGCTTATAATATTATATATATATATTATATTATATATATATAGTATATATATATATATATATAGTATATATATATATATATATATTATATAATATATAATATAATATCATATAATATATATTATGTGGTGTAATTATATATATATATATATATATATAATATATAAAATAATATATATAGATATATATATACGTTATTAAATTATATATATATATATATATATATATGTAAGCTATTTTTGTATTTACATATGTATAAAAGTGGTGTTTATATGTATGTATATGTTTTCATGTGAGTGTATATGGAAGCTTTGTCTGTTTATATGTTTATTTATGTATGAAACTATGTCGTATTTACGCATATTATAGTATGTTAAGCTGTTTCAATGTATATTAATGTATTTAAGCTAAGATTGCATGTATGTATAAAGATAAAGTCTAAGAAGTAGTTTTCTAATAACCATTTTCTCATAGAGAAGTTTTGAGAATGATAAGATTTTATTTCTTTTCAAACCATTATTATTATTATTTTATTATCTATTATTATTATTATTATTCTTATATAAGTTATTTTATTATATATTATATATATATTATATTATATTATTATTATATTGTTTTTTATTGTTATTTATTATTATTATTATTATTATTATTATTAATTATTATTATTATTTTTATTTTTATTATTATTATTATTATTATTATTATTATTATTATTATTATTATTATTATTATTATTATTCTTATTCTTATTCTTATTATTATTCCTTGTCCTTTTGTTTTTATGTTCATATTTAAAATTACTTTGTTTCAAATTAGAAATTATGAAATTTAAAATATTTTGTACGTTGTTTTTTTGTTTTTGTTTTATTCCACTTTGTAAGTTAAGGGTCTGTCCAGTTGATAGAGATGTCATATGCGGGGTCGAATCTTTTTGGATAATAAATAGAATATACCAATTATTTCTTTTTATTTTTTAGTTGTTTTTCGTTTCAATTGATTTTTCTATTTTGGGTTTTTTGAAGGGTAAAAATTTGCTGCTTAGATTTCGATTCAATTTCAAATTAAGATTTTACAATCAATTAAATAATAATTCCTAAATTATGATTCTCTCTCTCTCTCTCTCTCTCTCTCTCTCTCTCTCTCTCTCTCTCTCTCTCTCTCTCTCTCTCTCTCTCTCTCTCTCTCTCTCTCTCTCTCTCTCTTAAATATTTAGAAGATAACAAGTTTTTCATTGTCTCCCAGCACGGTTTTAGAAATATTAGGCCACATATGACAAACCTTTAGAAATTTATGAATACATTTACGAGAGCATTGACCGAGATCCAGTTGATATTATATAATTTAGACTTTAGCAAAAGCTTTTGATTAAAGGGTCCCCACATAAGATGATGAAGAAAGTTTACTGCAATGTGGTATAGGTGGAGGTGGACATGGTTGATAAGTGGTTGTGGATAGAACAGGGTACAACTAAATGGGTATTAGTCATCATGCGAAAAAATAGTCGGAACAGGTTCAGTGCTAGGGCCACTATTGTGTTTTTCCTTCTATATATATATAATAAATATAGAGACCAGGACTTAAATGCAAGGTTCTAAGTTTGCAGATGATCTACCAAAGGCCACCTCAGAGAATAGTGAAGGATGTATAAAGAGTCAAAATGATCTTAATAAACTTCTTGGAAGTGGGCAGATAATGGGCAAACATGATTTTAATAGTAAAAAAGGGTTAAGGTTCTCACCTATTTTACTCAAATAAAAAGTTTTACTGAGATATTAGATGGATTGGCTGAGTGTTCGTACCTTAATGGAAAAAGATTAGGTGTGTATATAAGCAGCAAGTTTGAAAGTAGCTATATCAGGTTGTTGGAATCAAGAATAAACTAAGTAAAGCGGGCTCATGTGTGGAGGGTGAATGGTATAGTGTGCGCCCAAATGTTGTTTACCAAGAGCAAAGAAGTAATTAAGTAAACTGTCATATGCTATGTTGCGCCATAATAAGGTATTCCTTGCACCCCCAAGTTTGGGGCCCCCCTTATTTAAAGAAAGGACTTAGATATGATAGAAGAGAGTCTGCAACGTAGAAGCAACAGGGATGATTTCTAGCGTTGAGGGTAAGAGTATGAGGAGAGGCTGAGGCTGAAGGAGTTGGGAATGTTCTGCAGGAAAGGCGATTTCTTCGAGGGGACATGATACATGTCTACAAAATATTTACATCTCTTAATACAGAGACCAATAAAATTTTCATAGTAGAGCATGGACGGGAGACCAGGCGGCATAACAAGAAAATTAAGAAAGAGAAAGCATTCTTTCAGCAATAGGGTGTTTAAATTTTGGAATGGCTCTACACAGGAAGATTGTGAGTGTGACTCGAGTTGGAACATTTAGAAAGGGTTGGATGGTATATGGATGCGATTGGGGTATCATAGATATTTGACAGAGCCAAAATTTGGTGGGTTTATAGTTACAGTAGTTATTTAAATTTGCTATACTGGGCCATTTGCCCGCCCAACGATTTTCCGGCTATTCCGCTTAATCGGCTACGCCGCACTATCAATTCTTATAGCCGTAGTCGTAGCCGAAATTTTTTTTTAAATAGTCGGACAAGCCAACGACGCACTGCATTTTTCCGCGGCTATCGTTTCGGCTATGGAATTTTTTTAAATTAATTAAGTGAACCCTAACTCCGTTCTCCCTGATGACAAGTCACTTTCGAAAACGGGTTTTATATTGGTATGAAAAAGGCGTGGCATTGTAGTGATAAGTGTGTAATAATATTTTCAGTCTTAGTTCTATACTAATACGAATAAGATGTGTCAAAAGCTAAAAGAAGAAAAGTGCAACCTGTTTTAAACACGCAGTTTTATTCAAAATTCCTTTGTGATGTTTCTCTGTCATGTTATTATTTCTTATAATTAGGTATTATTGTTACTTATTTACTAAGTAATTAATGTAATAATTATTATATACTAATTTACTGATTAGTATACTATTACTAAGTAAATTTAATTACTTAGTAAAATATATTATATAAACAAATTAATAATATATAATATAATATATATATATATATATATATATATATATGATAATAACTATATATTATATAGATATAATATATTTTATATATATATATAAATATATTATATATAAGTATTATATATATATTTAAAATTGATTTTATTATATTTATCAGATACTGAAATTTAATTAAATAATTTGTATAAAGTATAAAAATTTAAAAATTATTAAAAAATTAAATACATGGATAAGTTTGTGACTAGGACCAGAGGTGTTTCTGGAGACAGTTCAGCCGCTGCCAGTAGTAGCTTAAGGAGCAGCTCTCCCATTTTAAATGAGAGCTGTGACATGGACAGCCAAAGATCTCTTACTGATCCTGTCACTGTAACCCTTGATTGTGAGGAGACGAGGGATCCTGGAAACCAAGGCCAAGAGGGCAACGAGGATGCCGTCAAAGAGTTGAAAAGCTATTTGCTCACTCTTGAGAGGTAAGAAACTCGCCTCCATGCTATAGTAAAGACTAAAGACTAAAGACTAAAGAGCATAGTAAAGAGTAAAGACTATAAAGTAACCAAATTAAATCTTTAAATAAAATCTAGTAAATTAACTTTTTTTGAATTTTTTCATGATTGAACATTTAAATATGAAATTACAATAGTCAAATTCAAAAAAATTAAAAACTTCTATTTATTTCAGTTTCTTCATCTTTGAAAAATTTTTGAGGACTGATGAGAAAGTTGATGGGGTGTCTCTTAGGAAGATTCACACTGGTGTTGCCAAGTGTAAACATCCTGCCTGCAAAGGGAAGAAGGGGCTTTCCTACAGCACCCAGACAAGGTCCCACCTCAAGCAGCATTACAAGCATGTAAGTTTAAATAATTATTAATTAAATAATTTAGATAAGATCACAACAACTAACTGGTGTTGCTAGTTAATTAGTTATCAAGATTTAAACACTCTTGTATAAAGTCTTGATACTTTATACAAATGTTATCAAAGAAAATTAAAAAATTTGTAATTAAAGTTTGTATTATTTTTATATACCAGATGCACAATGACCTTCTCCCTCACCTCTCTGCAGCCATTGAAGGGCTTAGCAAGCGCGGTCGCTCCAGTTCAAGGGAGAGTGAGTCTCGCAAGCGTCAGATGTCTCTGGATGAGAGCTTCAGGTCAAAGTTCAGCCAGCAGAGAGCAAGACAAGGTTACACCAGGTGAAAAAATTCAGAAACATAATATTAGTTATTTTAATTGAACTCAATTTTTTTTAAATAGGTATATGAGCGACTTAGCGTCTTCACGTTTTAAAAATATTTTTATTAAAAATTTAAAATATATTGATTTATTAACTTAATTACTTTTTCATCATTAGGTGGTTCATTCATTCAATGATGCCACTGGATTTAGCTGATGATCCTTACACGAAGGAGATGTTTTACCTCATTAATCCCGAGTTTCATCCCACCTCAAGGAGGACTTTGAGCAGGGATATTGAAAAGCTGATGCAAAAGGGGAAGACTCGACTGATAAACAACCTCTTCCACCAGAAGTGGGTGGCCACTACAGCCGACAGTTGGACCGCCCACAATAGGTCCTTCTTGGGAATGACAGTCCACTGGATTGACAGGGTCAACCTCAAAAGGTGCCATGCAACTTTGGCGGTCAGGGAGGTGAAGGTAAGAAAATTAAAAAGTTAAATTTTGTCATTTTATACCTTAGTCTCATAACCATAAGAACATATGAGGTGTAAATATTATTTAATTTACAGACTAAAACAATAAAATTATTGTCTTTAGGAAAGGCAAACTCACCAGTTACTGGGGAAACTAATCACAGAGATTCATCATGAGTTTAGCATCCACGGTAAGGTGAAGGCCACCACTACGGACAATGGCACCAACTACGTGGCAGCCTTCAACGCCTTTGGTGAGTCCAACCAGGACCAGGAGAACCTTCCTATGGACCCTGATTATCCTGACTTGGAGATTGTGGATCTCCAGGAGCTCCTGAGGGCTGAGGGTGACAACCCAAGTCTGCCGCCTCAACACCGCTGCAGGTACTTAGAATTCGCGAAAACTAGTGCTAAATGCTACTAATATATATTAATAATATTATTAAGTAATAAGTATTAACAAATAAAGATTTGTCATTTAAGATTTAACTAATAATCTTTGAATTTCTTGAATTAAATATCTTATTGTTTCAGTGCTCACACACTCAATCTGTTGGCGACAACAGATGTGAGTGATATACAGGGCTGGAGCAAGGGGGGCTCACAGTGGAGGAGGACCATAGCTAAGATCCAGGCCCTGTGGAACCTTCAGAACAGGGCCCCAGTGGTGGCCAACCAGATCAAGATTGTCGCCAAAAGAAAACTGAAGACTCCTGTGGTGACAAGGTAGTAGTAGTTACTATTAAAAAAAGAAATTTAGCGTAAGAAATTGTTGCCGATTAATTATAGACAAGTTCATTTTATAAGTTTTTGATATTTTATATAAAGTTATATTTATTTCTGCAGATGGAACTCCCTATATGATAGTGTGATGGTCCTTCTGGAGGTTTTAAGGGTCGAAAACCAAATGGATGCCATAAACACCATCCTCATCAAGCAGCCCAAGGGAGGTTCCCCTCTCACAGAGGTAGACGTCGAGGTAAATATAAAGTATTTTTAAAGTAGCAATTGCTCTTTTAATATTTTTATTTATAATTTAATAAATTTATTAAATTATAAATCTCCTCACAAACCCAAACCCCCTCCATTAATCCCTGTTCTGTACCTGTACCATCGCTCTTGCTTGCCCAACACTCATATCGCTACTTCGTAAACAATCTCTAACTGAATATATCCACCTTTTTTTCCGGTCGTCCGACAGGCAAAACACTCTCACATGTGCTCTTATACACTTTCTTAACCAATATGGTGTTCTCCACCTTCTCCACATGTCCAAACCATCTTACAAAATCCTCATCAAATTTGGCAGTCTTTTCCCTTACCCGCAAGACACGCTTCCATGATAAACTCGTTCCTCATCTTATCCAATCTCCTAACTGCCAAGAACGCCCTCAGATTGTCCATCTGTACAACCCTCACTCTTGATCTATTCGCCCTATTCCATACAGATACCTCGCTCTCGTGCTCCCGTATTTTTATTAATAATCAATTATGCTTACGTAACTAAGCAATATATTAATTTTCACTCTTTCAGGTCATGAACGAGTACACATTGGTCATGCAGCCTGTGGCGCAGTGTCTTGATATGCTTCAGGGGGAGAAAAGGGCATACATGGGCACCCTCCTACCCCAACTTTGGTTGATGAAGACCAGCCTTGAGGAGAAGAGTGAAAATATTCATCTTGTGTATGCAAGGCCACTAGTACAGGCCCTCCTCAGTGGCTATGAAAAGAGGTTTGGCCACCTCTTTCAGAATAGGGATCTCCTTATGGCCACTGCCCTTCACCCCTCCTTCACCCTTAAGGCCCTAGAAAGCATTGCACCTGACATGGTGGAGGAGATCGGGGACAGGATTACCCGGAAGATAGGGGACTCCATCAAACCCACTGAGAAACAGCAGCAGCGTCAGCTTGGCCAGCCAACAGAAAAAGAACCCCACAATTCAGACGCACTCCTATTCAGTAAATTGTTTTCTAGAGTATTGGTACGCAGAGCAAGCCAGCAACAGGATGTGGAAATCGTCATACGAAAGTCCATGGAGGAGTGGGTGCCCTCTCAAGAAGATCCGAGCTGTTCCTGTTTCCCCAACCAGCATAGGGAGATATGGATAGATCTATTTATAAAATATAATACCCCCATTCCTAGTTCAGCAGCTGTGGAGAGGTGCTTCAGCGCGGGTGGGGACATCCTCAGGGCCAAGAGATCGTCCTTGAAGGAGGAAAGGTTTGAGGACCTTCTTTTCCTCAAAGGAAATATGGACCTCCTGCAGGAAGTGATTAGCCAGGAGGACATGGAGGAGGAAGAGGACCTATAGCTATGAAAGTATTTAACTATTTATGTAGTTAACATTTAATAAAAAAATTAAATAAATCTGTTTTACTATCTTATAAAAGGTTTAAAATGTAAAGGCATGCTTTCGTTATCGCGCAAAAGTTTACTTTGTAATTTAACGGTATCGCCGTAGGATAGCCGAATAGCCGCATAGTTAATGCCGCACTGAGGTTTTCAAAAATGCAGTCGGATAGCCGACGACGCACTAGTTAGGTGGCAAAGCCGAATAGCCGATGACGGACCTCGAAAAATTATAGCCGCGCCCAGCTCTGTTAAATCTTGCTAGATGTAACCGAGGTGTGACCAATAACGTTAATTGTAACGTATGTGGCATGGTTGCGGTATCACTATTCATCATTTTTTTTTTTTTGACTTGAGCCAAATTGGTGGCATTTAGTTTACAGTAATTTGGACAACCCTTAGGGTGCCTTTGTGCGCATATGCATGAGGCATGTTTGCCTTTAGTGAGTTGGACTGGACAGTTCGCATAGCGCCATTGGGCTTCCTTACTGCCTCCTAATATTATCTATGTTCTCTCTCTCTCTCTCTCCTCTCCTCTCTCTCTCTCTCTCTCTCTCCTTCTCTCTCTCTTCTCTCTCTCTCTCGTTATCCATCCTTTTTCTTTCACCCTATTTGTGTCTCTTTAATTCTCTATCCTTCTAAATATATTCTGTGCAATCTGTCCCCTGCATTTTTATTTTTTTCTCTCTCTAACTATAACTATATATATATATATATATATATATAATATACTATATTATATATATATAATATATTATATATATATATTATATCATATATATATATTATATATATAATATATATATATATATAATATATATATATATATATATAATATATATATATATATATATATATCGTCCTTATTTGAGTATATGATATTCCAGTTCCGCAAAATTTTATATCGACACAGATTTTTTTTTTTTTGAAATTTGAATAACGAAAAAAAGATTTCCGAAAATATTTTTATGCACAACGGAATATAAGCTTACCCACATGGGTTTAATGATCACAAAATGAAATTGGAAGAAGAAGAAGAAGAAGAAGAAGAAGAAGAAGAAGAAGAAGAAGAAGAGGAAGATCTTGGACAGTTTTTAAATGATAAAAGATTTGACTTTTCCTTTAAAAGGGAATAGAAAGAAGGGTGAAACCATTCATCCTAAAATCTTTCCCAAACCTTCTTTTATATCTTCTCAAAACAGATCGCTGGAATGTTTGTTTTCAAAATACCGAAAGAATTATACGAAGAAAAAGAGCTGAAAAAATCCTTCCACAGGAGGCAAAAGTACTTCTTCAGAAAAGATCAGCTTCATTTATTTCGATATTTTCTCAATATTCCCCTCTTAAAAACATCATTAAAATAATGCATTCTATTGTCGGATCTCGAACTCTCTGTTATATTTACAATATTTTTTCATATATATATATATATATATATATTAATATATATATTATATATATATAATATATATAATATTATTATATATATATATAATATATATATTATATTATATATAATTATATACTATATTATATATCACTGTAATATTAAGCTATGCTCGCTTATATTTATGTATGTTGGTGTGATACCCTGGGTTGCTTTAAAGTTACATATGGCAATACACTACATTAAAAACACTTTAATAAATTAAAACATTTAAAATTCTATATGATTACAAATTTTCGACATTTTTGTCCTTTTTCAAGTAATAACAATGAGACCAAAGCTTAATAAGTTCATGGAACTTTTATATTCTCAAATGGTAGGTTGGTTATCTATTAAGCTTTTGTAGTAAGGTGACATTTTGCATGAATTTATGATGTATTGCATCTATTTTTGTAATCTCCAGAGCAGCGGTTATAATTGGGCAAATTGTATATGCAGAAGGCTCTTGTATTTTTCTTTTGTTAGTTTGTTCACGCCGTATTGTTTCTACATGTGTGTCATTTATAATTTGTATTTTGATGATTTGCGTCGAACGGGTGAGGTGAGGGCAGAATTTGCTTGGTGTGATATCTAGGTCCGTGTTTATTGTTGTTGTTTTCTGCGCGATAAAGTTCTAGTTGTTTCTCCATAATAATTATTGTTACAATTGTTGCAGGGTATTTTGTATAGCATGGGGGATTTTTTGACTGTGATTTTGGGGTGTTTTAGTACTTTTTTAATTAAGAATATTGTTTGAAGGGATCAATTGTATGTGCTGTGGTATGAATTTTTATGATGCTTGTGTTAATGTTAGGTATAGGTATATATGTTTTTGTTTTACTTTGGGTTGTATTTGTTTGTTGTAGTAATTTTCTTTGCATTT
>JABUQX010090882.1:20000-27941 GCA_015478945.1 Trachelipus rathkii | reverse complement strand
ATTACATATATATATAGCGAGCACGAGAGAGAGAGAGAGAGGAGAGAGAAGAGAGGAGATAGAGATGAGAGAGAGAGAGAGTAAACCGCTCTATCATCCATACACACACACTAATACACATACACATACTTACACACACATACACACACACACACACCCGTTACGATATTTTATACACCCACACACCCGCTCAGCTACTTTAACAACATACACCACAAGAGACACTTACTCTCACACTACACTGCCACATTATACACACATACACCCACCCTAGATACATACACCCCCTAGCTCACACACCAACGCCTACACCCACTATGACACTTATGCACACACGCACGCCGCTAGGCTTATTTATACACACACACACACACCACACACTAGGCTTTTTAACACACAATAACCACTGTTTTATACACACACACATACACCCCCCATAGACACTTACACACACAAACAAACCTACACACACACACAAACAACACTAGCACATACACTATCCTATATACACCAACAGAGGTGTGACCTAGCAACATAGGGATTAGTATGCTTTTGTTTTACGTTTTACTGTTTAACTCGTATGTTTTACTTTTTAACTCACTATTTAATTAAAAATTACATACTCTAAAGCAGTAACTCAGAATCTAATATGAGGTGTTACATAGCAACAGAGGGAATAGTAAGGCTTTGTTATACTGCTTTACTGCTCTAACTATGTTTTTACTGCTTTTAACTCATATGTTTTACTGCTTTAACTCGCATATTATTAACATTACATACCTTATAAAAGCAGTAAATCAGTAAAAATCAATAGAGGGGGGACCTAGCAGCAAGGGGATTAGTATGCTTTTTAACTGTTTTACTCTTTAACTCATATGTTTACTGCTTTAACATGTTTTATTGCTTTAACTTATATGTTTTTCTGCTTTTAATCATGCTTTACTGCTTTACTCATGTTTTACTCTTTAACCACTAGTTTTATGCTTTAACTCATATATTTATAAACATTACATACCTTAAAGCAGTAAATCAGTAGATCAATAGAGAGGTGTGACATAGCAACAAGGGATTAGTATGCTTTTAGTTTACTGTTTTTACTGCTTTAACTCAGATGTTTTACTGCTTTAACTCATGTTTACTGCTTTAACTATAGTTTTACTGCTTTAATCATGTTTAGAACTTAGCTTTAACTCATATGTTTGTACTGCTTTAACTCATTATTTATTAAATTAATGTTTTCTTTTTATATTTTTATTTTGTTATAATACTTTTTAATATTATTTTATTATTATTTTTATTTATTTTATATATTTTTATTATTTTTATTATTTTATTTTAGTTATCTATTACTTAGTGTATATTTACTTCATGCCTATTGTTAATATTATTTAGAACACACATACACACACGCACACATTACGCTCATAAAAATTTCCAACGCTTGAGTTTTCTCGACCTACACCTAAAAACTTAATAGAAATTACACCTACACCTTACACACACACATACACACGCACACACACAGAGGCTAATAAAGGAGTGTTCGGTTGTTGACACCCCAAATAAGTTCGTTTTGTAATGAACATAACGTATAATTTATTTAAAACATTTATGTTTTAATTAAATACGAATCTTAAATTAGTTATCAATTAAACTAAAATTATTTGAAAGTTTAAAATAAAGTACGTAATATACAAAACTTTTATATTTTAAACAAAGAATTTATTGTTTGAGTCAAAATAACTTTTTTATAAATTGTAATGACATAAGAAAAACCAGAGTTCTTTTATAATTCATTTTATTTTACTCCAATTGTACGAAATTTTATTAAAACATATACTTTACAGACCTAAAAGCAGTAAAACAGTAAATCAATAGCGGTGTTGCTTAGCAACAAATGGGTTGAAAGGGATTAGTTTTACTGCTTTATAAAATTTACATCATTATTATTTATAAACATTATGTTTTCTTTATATTTTTATTATTATTATTATTTTATTTATTATTATTTTTATGTGTATCTTATGTGTGTGTATCTGTTATCTTATCTTATAAATACTTATTAATTTTTTTTATTATATATAATATATATATATATATAGTATATATATAGATATATATATATATATATATATATAATAAATATTATATTATTTTATATATATATATATAATATATATATATATATATATATATATATTATATATATATATTTATATATATAAAGATATAAAATATAGCATAACACTTTTTTTAATCGGATGTGTTTTATTTCTAATATAGATTAATATTAATCTGAGTAATGTAGAGGTTCCCCCATGACGTGTTCTGAGGGATCTACAATTATTAGCGTCTAATCATTTTACACGAGTCCTATGTAGAAGAGTTATCAGTTAAGCTGGATAGGATTCATAACTCGGTTGGTAAATCTGAGACGTTTATTAATCGGATGTAGATCAAGGAGGATGAGACGGAGAGTTAAATAATGATTACACATCTCATATTACGTATGATAAATGATTAATGTTTCGTGATTTTCACTAGCTTTTATATATGAATGTAAATTGTGAGAGATAACCTACCCATTTCACCCAGATACGCACTTTATTTTACCACTTACCTTTCGAATCTAAATTTTATTTATTTATATACATATTACTCTAAAGGATCGAGTGTCATTTTCTTATTTCTTGTTTATAAAATCCTCCTTTTATTTTTTCTCCATCTAAATCTTTGAGATAATATAATTTCAACCCTTCATTAGGAAATTCCTTTACACTATCTACCTTGAAAACTTCTCTAGACCATCCCGCTTCATATCCTTTTCTAAACCTGTCACCAGCTCTAGACACTCTTACATAATCGTTTACCTTTATTCCTGATTTATCTTTAATTTTTACACCTCTTGGGTTTTGCTGAATCACCGATGGTGTCTTCAGCATTTCTAAAGGAGTTGTCTTTATAGTTCTATATGAAAAGATCTATTGTAAGAATAAGCTAGGTCATCGAGTATGTCAATATACTTAAAAGTGTTCATCTTAGTAAAGTATCTATGCATTCGTTCTTTAATCGTACGCTGAACTCTTTCTACAATAGCAGCTTTATTTATGGAAAATATGTTAAAATATCCTATATCGTATTCAGCAATAATTTCCTGAAACTCTCTACCTAGAAATTCGCTACCCCTATCCGTGCAAATCAGTTTTGGATATCTATCATCATCCCTTATAATTTCTCTCACTGCAGCCGCCACTGTATCTGATTTTTTATCTTTTAAAGCTTTTAGCCATAAGTATCTAGAGTATACGTCAATAGTAAAAAGTATATATTGAAATCCATCATTATAAGAACTGTATTTAATCATTTCAGTTAAATCTAACTGCCAAACATTATCGAGGTGATGGGCTATGGTTGTTCGGGTAGGGAATTTTCGACGGACAGGTTTATGTAAAGTAAAAGCTTCTTCACCCTCTAAATATTCTTTCAACTCTTTCTTCTCAATGTTTGGAAACTTTGCAGCGAACCTAGTAAACCCTCCAAAACTAATTAAATTAAAATAATTAAATAATACTTATCACCCTTCGCCTCGCTCCATTGTTGTAATACTGACCATAAGTAAGATATATATAGTATTATATATTATATTATATATATATATACTATATATACTATAGATATATAATTTATATATTAGATGTTTTACCTTATGTCTATATTCAACATGGAGGCGAAGGCGAAGGTTGATAAGTATTACTTCAACTTGAGAGAACCAAATAGTTTTGGAGGGTTTACTAGGTTCGCTGCAAAGTTTCCAAACATTGAGAAGAAAGAGTTGAAATTAATATTTAGTGGGTGAGAGCTTTTACTTTACAATAACCTGTCCAGTCGAAAATTCCCTACGCCGAACAACCATAGGCCCATCCCCTCGTAATGGTTTGGCAGTTAGATTTACTGAAATCGATTAAATACAGTTTATAAATGATTGGATTTCATATATACTTTTTACTATTGACGTATACTCTAGATACTTATGGTTAAAGGTTTTAAAAGATAAAAAATCAGATACAGTGGCGCATGCAGTGACGAGAAAATTATAAGGATGATTGCATAGTATCAAAACTTGATTTGCACGATAGGGTTAGCGAATTTCTAGGTAGTGAGTTTCAGGAAATTATTGACTGATACGAGTATAGAATTTTAACATATTTCCATAAATAAAGCTGTATGTTAGAAAGAGTTCAGCGTACGAATTAAAAGAACGAATGATAGATACTTTACTAAGGATGAACACTTTTAATATATTGACGAACTCGAATGACCTAGCTTATTCTTTACCAATAGATCTTTCAATAGAAACTATAAAGACAACTCCTTTAGAAATGCTGAAGACAACATCGGTGATTCAGCAAAACAAGAGGTGTAAAATTAAAGAATCAGGAATTAAAGGAAACGATATGTAAGAGTCGGTATAAGTGGTGACAGGTTTGAAAGATATGGAAGCGGGCATGGTCTAGAGAGTTGTTCAATTGTAGATAGTGTAAAGATTTTCCTAATGAAGGTTGGAAATAATTATTACCTCAAGATTATGTATGGAGAATCCCATAAAGGGTGGAATTTTATAAACAAGAAATTACAGAAAATACGATTCGACTACCTGAGAGTAATAATGTTATAAAATAGAAAAAAATATTAGATTCGAAAGGTAAGGGTAAAAATAAACTGGTGAAATGGGTAGGTTATCCTAACAAGTTTAATTCATATATAAAAGCTAGTGAAATCACGAAACATTAATCATTAGTCATCGTAATCATGGAGAGTGTAGATCACTTTTATTTAACTCTCCCGTCTTCATCCTCCTTGGATCTACATCCTGATAATAAAGTCTCAGA
This sequence comes from Trachelipus rathkii, assembly GCA_015478945.1. NCBI lineage: Eukaryota > Metazoa > Arthropoda > Malacostraca > Isopoda > Trachelipodidae > Trachelipus > Trachelipus rathkii. The sequence continues at coordinate 23,052 of JABUQX010090882.1, read as the reverse complement.
TTTTACAACCGAGTTAATGAATCCTATCCAGCTTAACAGAGATCTCTATGAGGTAGGACTGTGTGAAATGATATTAGACGCAAATATTGAAAATCTCCCTCAGACACGTCATTGGATAATGGTATACAGAACTGCAGATTAATATTAAATCTATATTAAAAATAAATCACATCCGATTTTAAACGGTTTTTTGAAAAACCCCATTATATTTAAATTATTTTATTTTTTTAAATTTTAAAATTATATGCATAAATAATATAAAAACCACATATTTTACAGATAATTTAATATAAATATATTATATATATATATATATATATATATATATTATATTATATATATTATATAGTAATATATTATATATATATAAATGTTATGATATACAAGAATAATAATAATAAAAATAATAATAAAAATTAATAAATTAATATAAAAATAATAATAAAAATTTAATAGTTAAAGAAATAATAATAATAAAACAATAAAAAAAAACATAATGTTAATAAATGATATATGTAAGCAGTTAAAACAGAAAACTCATCCTTAATCCCTTTGTTTGCTAAGCAAACACCGCTCATTGATTTACTGTTTTAACTGTCTTAAGGGTCTAGTAATATATGTTTATAATAAAATTTCGTACAATTGAGTAAAATAAATGATATATAAGCAGACACTCTGTGTTTTCTTACTGACATTTACAATTTATAAAATAAAAGTATTAACAGTTAATAATAAATCTTGGTTCAAGATAATGATTGATTTACTTATTAGTTTTAGGACATTCAAATAATTTTAGTTATAATGGAATGAGTAATATAATGTACGATTTAATTAAAAATAAAATGTTTTAATAAGTTATATGTTATGTTCTTACAAAGAACTTATTTTTATGTTTAAACAGGGTGGGTCTATGGGCAATTGTATGATGTGTGTAGTGATGTTGGTTGATGTTGCTGTGTGTGTAGGTTTGGGTGTATGTCTATGTATGTGTGTAGGTTAGGTTGTGTGTAATTGTGTGTTGTGTGTGGTGCGTGTGTTGTGGTGTGGAGTTTGCGTGTGTTGTTTGTGTTCTAAATATAATAATAACAACTAGGCATGAAGTAAATAACACTAAGTAAATAACTAAAAATTAAAATAATAAAAATAATAACATCTGAAAAAGAAATAAAAATATTAATAAGGTAAATAAAAAGTATTAAAAAAAATTCAATGGCAATAAAAAAAAAATGATGGGAGAAATATATGGATGTTAAAGCAGTAAAACATTATGAGTAAAAGCAGTTAAACTGAGTTAAAGCAGTAAAAACATATGAGTTAAGCAGTAAACATGAGTATAAAGCAGTAAAACATTATGAGTTTAAAGCATTAAAACAGTTAAAAACACAAGCACATACTAATACCATTGTTGCTAGTTGTCACACCTTCTAAATTATTTATGATTTACTGCTTTAAGGATGTAATTAATAAATATATGAGTTAAAGCAGTAAAACACATATGAGTTAAAACAGTAAAACATGAGTTTGTGTTTAAGCAGTAAAGCATGATGTTACAAGCCAGTAAAACATATAGAGTTAAAGCAATTAAAACATGACGTATAACGCATAAAACCTATGAGTTACAAGCAAGTAAAAACAGTTTTTAAAACAGAAAGCATACTAATCCCTTTCTGGCTAAGGTCCCCCTCTATTGATTACTGATTTTATGCTTTAAGGTATTGTAATGTTAATAATATGCGAGTATAAAAGCCAGTAAAAAATCATGAGTTAAAGCAGGTAAAACATGAGTTAGAGCATAAAGCAGTAAACAAAAGCATACTAATACCTTTGTTGCTAGGTAACACCTCTAGTTGATTTATGACTTTACTGCTTAAGGTATGTAATTTTAATAAATATGTGATTAAAACAGTAAAACATACGAGTTAAAACAGTAAAACAGTAACCCAAAAAGCTTACAATCCCTTGTTGGCACGGGTTGCTGAGGTAGATGTGTGTGTTTGCTAGTATAGGATAGGTGTATGTGTAGGTATGTGATGTTTAGTGTGTGTGATACGGTTTAGGTGTGAGCGTATAAGGCCTAATGGGTGGGTGTATTGTGTGTGTATTAAAAAGCCTAGTGTTATGTGATGTCAGTGTGTAAAGCCTAGTGTGTGTGTGTGTGTTGTTGTGTGTGTGTGTAGATGTGTGTTTTTAAATAGACCTAGGTGGCGTGCGCTGTGCATAGTGGCATAGTGGGTGGTAGGCGTTGTAGGTGTGAGTAGGTGTATGTATCTAGGTGGGTGTACTGTGGTGGTATAATGTCAGGTGTAGGTGTGAGTTAAGTGTTCTTTGTGTTGTATGTGTATAAAAGTAGCCTAAGCGGTGTGTGTGTTGGTGTATATATAATATCGTAACGGGTGTGTGTGTGATGTCGTGTTAAGTATAGTGTAAATGTATGTATGTTTTCTTTAATGTAAAAAAGGCAGCTTCTTCGTCTCTTCTCTCTCTCTCTATCTCATCTCTCTCTCTCTCTCTCAATATATATATAATTTATATAATAATATATTATATACATTTATATTATATTATTATATATTATATAATATATATATATAGTATATATAAATATTATATATCATATTAATGCAAAATTGAATATAAAATTCTCCAATTATTTGTAAAGTAATAGGAAATAGACTGATTCAAATTTTTGCTATGTATAGATCTTTATATGTAAGAATAATGTTAATATATTTAAGGGCATTCAGACGGAGCCCAATTAGTTAAGTTCAATACACTTCCTTAAGAGGCTACGGGTCGAGTTGCAGTTCGGTTAGTGACTGGTATAGGTCACATTTTTTAAATTCCCACAATTCCTTTGTTCATTCTTGTGGGTGGGATGATTCGCATCAGAAGATAGAAGATGTTATGCGCATGCGCATGATGCATATACATGTATGCGCAAACGTCTGTGCATATATTTTACAATAGCTTAGTAGTAATAAAGACATGCGACATATCCTTATAAGAGGCCCAAGGTTCAGAACTGTGAAATCCTTCAGAAGAGTACAAGGAA
>JABUQX010090882.1:0-15000 GCA_015478945.1 Trachelipus rathkii | reverse complement strand
ATATACGTATATATATATATATATATAATATATATATATATATATATATATATATATATATATCAAGGCTCAGTTAAACTCTAGGAACGATCCGCTTATCAATTAACCAAACACATATCAAGCAACTTCGTTCCGATAATATCCCCAACAGAAAAACTTTGGACAGTCAGCCAGAGATGCTGCTCCGTTTTACACTATGGCACCATCCTTTCTAGAATTAAACTATAAAATTCGTTCATGTTCCACCCGACTGTTAAAGAAATCCCTCCCTTATAGATGAAGAACAGACATCTCCTGCTAGAACTGCTCCAAAATAACGGCCATTAAAAATATTTTTTGACACATCTTTCCGAAGGATTCTTCTGGTCGGCTGCTGTGTGGTACAATATCTCGGAAATGCCCGTTTCATGTTAGAAGAGGAGCGATAGTCATCAAGAAAAAGTATATATTATATATATATTATATATATATATATATATATATATATATATATATTAATATATATATATAATATATATATTATATATATTATATATATAATTTATATATATTATATATATATATATTATATTATATATATAGTTTATAATATAATATATATAATATATATAATTTAATATATATATATATTATATATAGTATATTAGTAATATATACTTATATATATATATATATATATATATATATATAGATATAATATATATATAATATATATATATAGATAATATTATATTATATATATAAATATATATATATATATATATGATATAATATAATATGAATATATATATATATATATTATTTATTTAATTTATGTATATATATAGTTATATATAACTATTTAATATATATATGATTATATTATCATATATTATATATATATATATATACTATATATATATATATATATTATAATATAATATATATATATATAAACCTCGTGGCGTGGAGTTGAGTCGCCGACTTCGTGTTGAGAGGACGTGTTTCAATCTTCCGCGTAGCGTCTGAGTTTATCTTCTGGGGGCAAGAATTAAAGCTCGCTGCGACACTTGGTGCGACAGCTTGGAATACCCGCCTTAAGGTTTGATTTCGTCTTCCTTTTCATTCTGCGTTTGAGGTTTCCTAGAAACAGAAGTTTCATATATATATATATAATATATATAATTATATATTTTATATAGATAATGTTTACATATGCTATAAATTTTGTATATATATTTATATATATATATATATAAATATATATATATATATATATAGTATATATACATAATATATATATAATAACTAGGGTGGAAATTTTAAAAAAATTTGTTGTGCTAACATCGATTTTGATATGATTTTTCAATTTTCAATTACAATCAAAATCATTTAGGAACAAAAATTCACCCCAAAAAAAAAAAAAAAAAAAAAAAAAAAAGTTTTCCCTATAAATTTATTTCCAAATTAAAAAAATTAAAATTTATTAACCCGTGATCAAAATATTTTTTATGTCTTAAATTTTTAAGTTATGAGATTGGAAGCAGAACTTTCCAAGATTAGCGTACAATATTTTACGATGAATCGATGGAACACCGAGGAATTTTTTTTAGAATTTAGAATTCATAAATTTTTAATGGAAATTTCAATGCAGTAAAGTTTCCGAGTTACTAGCTAAATAATTTCAATAATTTATTCAGAAATTATTATTATTATTATTATTATTATTATTATTATTATTATTATTATTATTATTATTATTATTATTATTATTATTATTATTATTATTATTATTATTGATCAGCATGATTAATAAAAAGTATTATTATGCTCTTACATGCGGTTTATTATTATCATTCTTATATTATTTATATATTATTATTATCTATTATTATACTATTTATTATTATTATTATATTAATATTATTATTATATATTATATTATTATTAATTATTATTATTATTATATTATTATTATTATTATTGTCATCATTATTATTATTTTTAATTCCATAGTATCTGGTTTTCAGGTATTAGGAAAGATACATATATATAATATATATATTTATATATATTATAGTATATATATTATAGTTGATATGTAATATATTTTTAAATAAATTATATTAATGTATATATCATATAATATAATATATATATATATATATATATATATTATATATATATATATATATATATATAATAATATATATAATTATATATTATATATATATATATTATATTATATATATTTAATATATATATATATACTATATATATTATATATATAATATATAATATATATATATATATTTATATATATATTATGTATATATAATATAGTAATATATATATATATATTGTGAGAGTATGATTGTTATTAATCCAACCCCAAAACACATCAAAATATACCAGAAGGCGATGGTTGGATCATAATTGTAATATTTATTGAATCTCTATAACAATGTGGAGGAAGAAAGAATAAAAATCGACTTATTCACTGTAATTGTTGCTATAAATTGTTCCATGTCATTTAACACTGACTACCAAAACGAGACCGATTACAAATACAAAGCTGATAAATTGGTTGACTTGAGTTCTAAAGACCAAGAGAAAACCAGTGAAGTCAATCCATTCAATTGGGAAAATTAACTGAAGAAAAGTATTCCTAAATGTTCAACTAGTCGCAGTTCTGTCTAGCTTGCCAACCCGGCCATGTTTTAGGATAACTCATTCAGTAGCTTCATCATAGTATAGTATGATATTTAAAAGTTAAAATAGGGAGTAAGTTTTATTTTTAAAATATAATTTGAGCTTTATAAGATTTAAATATTAAATGACATGTTTAATAATAATTTATCTGTAAATGTGTCGTGATTGGCATGTTGATTGGATGTATAATTTCATTTGATCTGTGCACACATTGTGACTAACACCACTCAAAACGGCTTTACAACCTGTCTTCCAAAGCTTCTGTTACAGAAATTTTACCAGACCATAATATTATATATTTACAAATCTAAGAAAATGCTTTCGATTATTACCTTTTTAAAATTCTAGATTTTATATCCATATATTAGAAGAAACACTTGAAAGAAATCCATTCACAGAATGGAGTTGCAAGACGTAAAGTAGTATTGATGTACATCACAAACATTAGTGAATTTTCAATATGTTCAATTAGGACGAAAAAACCTTCCCAAAAAGCATATACATTCACGTGTTGTTAAGTCCAGAGTTGTAACTAAATGAAAAAAATTAAACAATGTAAATAATCTCTGAAACCTCTAAGACCTGTTTTATCACTTGAACAAGATAACTAATCACATTGAATAAATCTTTAATACGGAATCATAAACAAATCGAAAAGTAATTAAAATAGTTAGAATAACAAGAACATAGCAATAAATAATTTACAAAAGGAAATTGCGTTCCAGCAGAGAGCACCGACTCCCCTTCATCGTCCGAGTCACGTACCTCCACCCTCTCCACGAGTGAGTAGTAATCCCTTAAATACTTAGGCGGCTGGATCCAAGGCTTCAGGTGACGATGATGAACCCTCTGCACCGCGGCTCCTTCACCCCTGGACTCCGCGACCTGATAGGTGACCCCATTCTCATTTACCTTCCCGGAATAAAAGGGTGCCTGATACTTCGGCTTCAGCTTTCCCGGACCACAGACACCCTGTCATTGATTTACCCGTCCGCCAAGAACGAGTTGCCCCCCACGCGGAATGCGACAAAATCGGCGGTGTCCCTCCATCAACTTTTCTCTTCTTAGCCGCTTGGGACAATGAGGGGCGGAACCATTGCCCTGATTTATGGTTTTCCTCAACAACTCATATGGCTGAGTGCGCCGTCTTCCCCTGGTTTGGCGGATGGCATGTCGAGTTGTAGATGAATCAACGTTGCTGACCAGATGCCTCGTTCAGGAGAGTTATCCCCCAATCGCTCTCCCGGCTCCTCACATCCCCGCTGCGCAGGATCTCCCCCACTGTCGCGATTAACACGTTCACCCGGCTCCATTGCTCGCTGTGTTCTGGAGTGGACTCGGTGAATCACGTGCAGAGAGGTTATAATCGCTCTCGAGCAAGTTCTCAAATCCCAGTGCTCTCAAAAACTCCTGGTCCCATATCCTGGAGATTCCTCTCCGGCAACTCGTAAGAGGAGATGGCAGGACTGTCCCGTGCAAAAATTGCCCAACGACGGTCTGAGCCCTTTTATCCGATGGGACGCTTGCATACACCAACTTACATAATAATGATCCCCAACGCAGCCCATCGAAGCAACCGACATTTCCCCCGGCGGCCTGATCGCTTGGGAAAACCACCAAAATCCCCTATGAGCCACCAGCATTTCGAAATGGAGCGTTGACGCCACGATCTTCCCAAGGTCGGAGGGCGCTGCACGAGCCATTGAGGCCCGAGATCCTTAAATTCTGGGCACTGTGGGCACGACGGGGTCTACAATACTTCCTTCACGGACGCGAGAAAGAGAAGGGGTGCCAAACACTACTGTCTCACATGGTGTTGAATTCTTTGCAGTGCCCACGTGGGCCATCTTCTCGATGGTCAACAAAAACCGGCCAACACGCATGGACAAGGATCCCGAAAAAGGGACCACTGCCAGACTCACTGCCCCCTCTCCCTGCTTAAAAAACAACAGGCGATCCTCAACTTTTAAGGTGCCTGCCCAGTACCGCCCAAAAACGGAACTCCCTTCCAGCCTTCTTCCCCCCAGCGGACAACCCCCGGTACTGGGCCCATCCGGATTCTCCCCTCTCACACTGCGAATTACAGAAATCCACCGTCTCCCTGGAGCCCCTGGAATAATGGCTCAACATCGACCAGCTGCGTTTCCCTCCTTCGTCCTATCCTCTGCCCATCCACTCTCCGAACCATCACTTTTCAGCCCATTCCCACAAACGCACCTGGCATCCCAAAGATTTACCTCCCGAGGTCCAGCGTTAAATGGCTTAGCATTCCCTGAAAGTCCAATACTCTCACGCCGCAGTTCAGTCAATGAAATTAATGCCCACGATGCAACACGTTGGAATCATTTCTCCCGAAATGACGAACCAAAACGGAACCGTCATATCTCGCTTTCTTGTCCGTACTCCACTCTCCAATACTGCGACCAAGCTTCGCCTCCCACCGACCAGTGCGTCCCCACGCCGTCTGATCTTTACAGTTCACCCCGCGTCCTTCAACCCCAAACGGCACCTTCCAGGCTCCTGGCGAGATTTCAAACAGCGTTTTGGGGAGGACCAGTCAGCATCGCGCCCTGGTATCCAGGAGGGCCGGCAAAATCGTTTTATCTTCCAATAGTCAACCACGCCACGCGACCCCAGAACCTTTTCATGTCCAAAAACCAATGTTGAATATTCGACGTCGGCACCCAGCAGCCTGGGCATAAAAATAAGTCTTACTTCCCGTCCCCGCGTGTCTCCTCCTTCAGGTCGACCTCTCCCGAACTTCCAGTTCGGATTTCGACGCACCCCCTTCTCTCGCCTTGGTAGCCACTAATCGCCCCGTGTCCCTTCCCTTTTTGCAAACCTGGTCTTCCGCCGCCCCCCGATGTTCCTCCTCGCCCAAGGATTGACCCGCAAAGTCCGGGCGCTCCCGAAGTGGGTTAAAGTGCACTCCCCCATACATTGGAGATGCAACCGCGACAAACCTCCATCCTCCACAGAAGGATCCTTGACATAACGATGCGATGGGCGCCATCAGCGCCACCCGTAAATTGAAACCCCAAACATGCGGTAATTGACTTAATATAAAATACACTTTCGACTTACTGCATAGGCTAATGCCTACTAATCAACGTCACTAATGTAATTACCCGGGGATGACCCTAGCTTATATTGACTGGGCTATATAATTCAGTTATGCCCTTGGAATATGAAGTGGCCCCTTATCTGTTTATTACCCTAGAATATATCAAATATAAAATACTCCCTATGATTAAAAAACGTCTATAGGGGGTTATTAATTCATTAACATACTTACGTAATTGTCTCTAAATATATGTAAAACCTACGTAACTCCCCTCCGCCGTTTTGGAACGACAGGTGTATTTTACAGAATAGCCATCACTAGTAGGAAGCCTGAACTACTATAATTCCCTAAGCTGAGTGTATAATATTGCTACCTTATTTCCCTAAGTACTATTAAACTCCAACAAGTACTGTCGAAAACAATTATATAGATAAATATAAACAGGTATATATATATTACCACCCGTCCATACCTTTTTCCTATACACTATTCCTCCTCCATAATTTACCTCGTACTGAGTAGTGCAATTTCCGTCCTTACTACGTCAGCGGGTATATCATCTACTTACTATACTTCAATACAAAAAGGTGAGCAATAATATTGTAGGACTCATATAATATGGGCATTAGGGTGAAGGAGATGATGTCGGAAGCGCCGCTCAGAAGAAAGTTCAGGTTTCGCTCTCATTTTCCAACATTTATTCGTTAGGTTTACTCTATCCAGCTACTGATATTACATTTTCTTAAAGGTCTTAATATTAACGGAACAAGTTCTCAATATATCTTTAATAGTAAAACAAAAATATTGCTTCCCACTTCTATTCCCCCTCCCCCTCCTCTCAGTTAACTGCTGTCTCACCAATCCGCTACTAGATCTCTCTTATCTTCCAAACTCTTCCCTCTATCACTTCAAAACTCCTCCGAGCTAAAACTGGCGTCTTATCATCTCAAGTCTCCCTAATTGGCTCAGTCCGACAATGTGCGATGTTCTATTTTGCGTCATTCTTGGTTTTTTTATTAAAGATGTATCACGATTATTTAACAAATGGACTTGCTCATTCTTTTTCCACAAACTCGTTTAAGCTCGCATACTTCAGATGAATGTCTCTTAAGTTTTTCCTTCACATGATCCACACAAATTGGCGCATAAAGCCCTCCGACCTCTTGAGTCCTCCCACAGAGCTGGCTTCGCATATTCATATGGCAGAAATATTTAACCCCTACCCGCCTATATGTAACTGCCGATTCCGAAAAACAGTTCATTTATAGATTGAAAATTATAATATATATAACATAGTACTTATAATATCAAATAGCCCGATTTCCTTAATATATTTGAAGCTAGATTAATTTTGCTCCTGTGTTTAATAATATGATAATATAAAACATTTATCATATAACATCTCGTTTTGTATGAACTAGTCCACTTTTAATACTATTAATATAGAGCCCGTATTATAGTTCTTACGACACCAGCCATTATATAAACCGCACGTTCCCGGCGGATTTTAAATACATTTATTTTCCCATTCCTTAGTCTACCTTATTATGCATATATAACCCTATTCTCAGATAACTTTATATCTTACTATAAGGATAAAATACTACGTTATATAATATATATATTAATATGATAATAGATTCATGGTCACCCATCTTGACCTATCTCAAAAGCTAATAATGGTTTAATCCAGCTAACTCCTTATGCACATTTTCCGCTGATATTATATATACCTAATAGATGACCCGAAAAAAAATATACCCCAGGATGCAATATATTCAGGCCAATTTCTCCAAGCCTTTGGCCTATAGTGATATTATGACTGCGAAATGGGCTTGTCACCGAACAGAGTCTAAAAAGCATACATTCGCTGTTGTTCCAGTCAATATAGCAAAAGAATCAAACCCTTCCCACCTAGAAAGAGACCGAATATCAAGAATTTATCACCGACCTCATAACTACGCGGTATAGATACTCACTTATTATAATATTACATCCTAGGATGAGCCGTGAGAGTACTTGGTATTCTTATACAATACTAACCTAGTAATAAGCGCGGTCCCCTTTCCCCTATTTTATTCGTCCGACTCTAAAGTATAATTTGTGAATAACCGGGGTGATATATATATATATATATACTACTATATAGTAATACATATAGTCAGTCCAAGATAAACCCTTACCTCAGACTTGTATCTACTACTAATCTATGCTTATCATTTGAAAATTATACCCCTAGGTGACTCACTATTTGCTGGTATCGATATATGATAATACCATACCTGTAAAATATCACTATCTTCTCACTCATTTAGATAATTCAAACCTTAGGTCAAGCGGGGTATGAGGCTTATGAGGCTTCCCTCTCTACGCCTCTCCACTCGCTGTACTACATTAGTTTTCTGTCATAATACTACTCCGTATAGACGTACTCAATTAGTAGGGTTTTAGGGGAGGGAGGGTCCGTACATAGCGATCGCTGGTAGCGCCGCTGTACAGAAAAGTCTCTCCCCCAAAGTCGCTAATATCATCGGGAACTTCAGGCTCAACCCTGACGATCGGGAATGCAAATTTAAGAGGTTGAGATCACCGAGTAGAAATCTCGTAAGCTACATCAATTCTCTCTGAGGGCCAGAACATACGAGTAGATTGAATGAATTTTGCGGAAGTTGTGAGAAAGCCTCTTTACTCGCATAGCGTTCGCGTTTATAGTTCCGGAGGAGCGGGTTTGAGGTGACTCACCGCCCCAGTTAAAAATCGTCCCCCCTTGAGGTATAAAGACGGTTACCAACAGAGGCTTAGTTAAGGGGGAAAACTGTAGGACGCGGGCGACCAGTTTCTTGGCCGGAATCCCAGGATCCAGGGCAGTGCCATAGTTTAGCGTCAAAGGTTGGACAAAGTTGTACTTGTAAAGGAGAACCAAAATATATATCTTCGGTTATTCTTGCGCTGTCACCTGTGAATCCTCATAAGGTGAACGCTGAAGCAGACCTTGCCCATTGCCAACAGAGTTCGAAGATAACCCGCTTGGAGGGTGCGATTTTCAGACAACTGTATGGTAGAGTATGATGTGTGAGAGTTTTTATTTCATATGGTTTTTTTACATTGAATCAAAATTGAAGTTTGGAAAACAAATATTCCGGCGGGGGAAACTGAAGGTAATTTAATTGGTAAATTGAGCTCTTCATAATGAAATTTTTGCCAAACCATAGAGCGTATGATTCAGGTATTTTGGGAACCTCGGAAGCTCTTGGCCAAGACAGTAGCAAACATTGCAACATTGTTAGCTTGATATGTGGTGTTTGTGGTATGCTTCGCTGAATGGAGAACATCAAAAGTACTGATCGGACGTACCCATCAGGAGAAGCGTGAAGGGTTTTTGCTATTCCTAATTTCCCTTTCAATTAATTATAAACTGAATGATCGATTAAAATGTTTTTCGTTGAAGTTCCCATAAAGTTATTAATAGACATGTGTGACTCCATGTGGATCGCCACGTGTGTTCCAGTGCTGTTGCTCCATGGTCGAGATCTAACATAGTGGCAAGAGTTTTCCCTCTCTCGGATTTCTGATGGTAATTGGAGGTGTGAGTTAAATTACGGAACGCCTTAGGTTGTGGTGGGCTCTCTCTCGAATTGGACTGTGGGCAGCGGAAGACGGTACTAGCAGGCCGCTGGAGAATGGAAAGATCATGTAGAGGGTTTGCCCCCGCTTATTGTATTGGCGCAAACGGTTTGGATTTTTGTTAGAGTTAACTCTGAAGAGGAGTTGGACGGATGTTTAGAGGGGCTTTGCAGGGTGTTAAATGAGGGGTTTGAAACGTAAATAAGATAAGAGTTAAGCTTATTGCTGGATGATTGTGATGGGAATCCCATGAAACCTCGGTAATTTAGGTAGGAAAACCAACAATACTCCCGGAAAGATCTTGAAAGTCCTTGAGGATGGACTTGAACTGAAAAAGGGAACTGAGTCTGATGCAGAAATGTAGTAAGATAGTTGTTAAAGGTTAGGGATTTGCATAGGAGGTATGCTCCTTGGATGGATATATGAGAAGGATACTAAGTCTTCAAGAAATTGCAGAGGCATAAGGGTTTATTGCAACTGAGACGAGGTATGTTGTTACCCTGTGGTTTAATGTCTTGTAGTGAAAACTGGTGTGGAATAAATAGATATATCAAAGTTGTTAACCTAAGAGTCATAATTTTACAAGAGATATTTGGGGTGGTAATCAAGAAGCTGGATAACATCTTATGAGCGTCGTTAGTGTGAGAAAGAATTGAAGGTTAAGAAGATAATGGTATATATTGAAATAAGTCATTTCCTGTGAGAGCAGTTGGTGCCCACCGGGCACAGGCAAGTCGTACCGGAAGGCTCGTGAAAGAAGGAAAATAATAAGGGACAAGTATAGAAAAATAGATCAAATAAACCGACTTGAGTAGATTGTGATAGGGAATGGCTATGGAGCTTAATGGGGAAGAAGGGGGAAATTTTTTAAACAATGGATGATAGTCAAAAATTTTAGGTGCGGAAAGTTTAGGATAAAAGAGGCAGAAATCTCCTTAATGCGATATGATTGAGACTGTGCCTGGTATAAAAAATTTCGAGACCAGATACGGTAACAATACTGGGTCGATCAGCACGCCATATAGAGATAGAGACTTTGAGAGGGATCGTCGATATATTGCTAGAAAAAAGGAGAGATGCCGTGAAGAAAGAAAGAGGAGGAATGTGAGTTGTGTGCCGACGCAGGCGCGCGCTCAGAAGAGATCAGAGTGTGCCAATAACACAGAAGTCGTCATCGGAAACAGGGGGGACAACTCATTGCCTCTTCCCAGACGCGGCGCTCGTGCTACGTAGAGCTTAATTAGGGACCACCTGGTGCTTTGCCCCCAAAGGGTTTCGGTTAAATAAGAACACCAACCACCTACAAAAGTTGAATTTCGCTCTGGGCGGAATACTAACGTTCCGCGGAAGAAACCGCGGAAATCAAGAGAAATGCACAGTGTAAGATCGTTTGACACGGCGAGCCCAAGCTGAATGGAACCAGGGATTAAGAAAGCCAGCCGGTTCGCCCAGTTCCCTGATTACAATGAAGAAAGCCCAACGGTATAAGCAAGTACGCGGTTTTTGGTACAACTTTTCTGGACATTGATTGAACTATCATAACCCGTGTGGAGAAAGGCTTTTCAATTAGGATTATATAAAAGGAATGTGTAACGTGTTCACCTCTCTAACTACATATTTAACTCTACCCTCTTGGCTAGGGTGGATGTAACATAACCTTCACCACTCCCACCTATTCATCCCACATAATCCCCATTTTCCATAATTAGCGAGATCACTGAATAAGTTGAACGATGTCCGATATTACAGATTCCCCAAATAGCTACCCTATATATATATATATATATATATACCTAATAGTAATATCAAGTGGCACTGCGACTTCCCACTCTCGTATATTTAGCAATGAAATTCTCCGTTACCGCTCCTACTGACAATATATAATTTCCATACTACTAAGTCGACCTGATTATTAATAAGTAAATCACTTTTCCCTCAATATATTTAATTATAAATTATTATATATCCAGACTACCTCCGTGCAATAAATATTGTGAAAGGATAAAAAACCACATAAAAAACCATAATTAGTCAAGGTAATAAAATACAAGAACCATAATAAATATAAATAATGATATACGAGTCTGACATACAATAATTAAAATAATATAAATAATTAAAAAAAAGGTTGCCTTCTGAAGAAAAATGATAAAAGCTCCTTGATAAGTCATAAATTCCCTACACCTAAATGTGAAGGATTATGTCAGGTTGTAAATAATCTGCATTAGCATTACGTTTCTAACATTTTGCTTTCGATAATCAGTTCTATGTTATAATCGGTACGTAGGTTTAATAGTTTAAGGTAAATTATATATTACTTGATAATCATTTTTTTTTACTATAAGTATTGTGGTTGAATGACGCCTTTATGTTGCTCCCACTCTATATTATAATATATTATATATATATATATTAATATAATATATATAGTATATAATATATTATAATAATTATATATTGAATATATATATTATACTATATATATCATTAATATATATATATTTATAATGTATTCCTAAGAATTTTATCGAAATTCTTGAACGATATAGTATCGATAAACAATATATTGAAATCTAATATTATATTAATATTATATTAATAATATATATATAATATATATATATATATTAATATATATGATATATTAGTATATATAATATATAATTATTAATTGTTAATATAATATTATATATATAATATATATTATTATTAAAGATAATCTATTTATTTGCCTATTTATTTATTAATACATAATGTTTATATATAATTTATAGTTAATTAAATCTATATAATGTAATTTAAACCATTTATTCCTCACTCTCACAATAAATTTATCTCAACTACGTGTTTTACAGATAAAATTTAAATCAATCTATTAATTATATACTTTAATTATTTAAATACGCATTAATACAAAAAAAAAAATATAAAATACTTTAAAAATTAAGTTACTTTAAATATTCATAAATGTTCTATTATTATATCATCGTGTATCAGCCTTAAAATCTATATATATACTATATGACAAATATATTATTCCATATATTATATAGTATATATATAATATCACAAAAACAAAAAAAAAGTATACTAAATAGCACTTTATCAATATACTATATATTCCCCTCAATTATATACCTAATATCAAATCAAAATCAAATCATTAAATTATTATATAAAGAAATAACAGGGAATAAAATAAATTATCTATCATTGGTAACCTAATTAATTAATATATATATTTATTATTGTAAATAAATATCTTTTAATTTAAAAAAATAATTACGCCATAATACATTATCATATATTTATTATTAACTATTATTAATCTTATTATTACTCTCTAACATTAATATACTAATCATTTAGTATATATTATCAGAAATATTCATTACTTTATAATTATTAATATTTAATTATAAACTTATTTCTCTATTACTTCAGTTCCCATATTTCAAAATTAATTTCAAATGGTATAATTAGCTTCATTTTATATTATTATTAAGTATTTATAGAAAATCTTTATACTACTAATAAATAAATGAAAGTATATAATATAAGCCATTTTATGTAACACTGTCAGTATGTCTTCCGTACTCAAATATAAATTTGTCGCCTAATTTTTTCTATCTGACAATACTACTATTATTATTCATGTATGTTTGACTGTCTTTTATGACAGTACATAGATATTCTGGACCGTGTTTTTAGAAGATCAACATTTCTCAATAATTCAAGTGGTGATCAACTTATATATTCAGAAACATAGTGCACTATTAGACTCTGCAAAACACTTTCTCATTAATTCAATACAACTCTCTCCTCTCTGAATGCACGACACCAACACACACACATCTACCACTATAACAAACTAATACCTACAAAAGCAACACCTAACCAACATACTATTCTCTAGAGGTGTAAAGCTCCGTACCATCAAGCCAACCATTAATTAAGTTGTCCTTATTAAAATTTGGAAACTTCTTTCTCAAAATTACTCTATGTCCCAAACTGTTCGAGTATCTAAGCACATTGCCTATTATTGTTATTTAGGCTACAGTTTAACTCCCCAGTTTAAGTCAATTTACAGCACCGAAGTGGATAAAAGCAAAGCTACTTCATAAAAAATTGGTTGATCCCTAGAACTCCCCGTCACTATATTTTCAACCTTGTTAAACCTTCTTACAAATTCTTATTATAAAGTTATATTTTTTGACATTTAATTTCATTATTGTCCCCAAGATTTTTTTTCTTACATTTTTTCATATTGTTTAGATGCAAGCCTATATAAATTTAAATGATTAATTTATTAAATAATGATTATCCAACATTAATAAGTGATAAACAGACCCCAAAAAGGTCTTAAATTCCCTTAATTTTCATTAAAAACTTTTACTTTCATCATTGGACATTTATTCTAATTCACATACTACTACTACTATTAGTCAATTTAAACTCTTCCTCCAACATCATTAATATTCCTCTACTTGCTTAAATTGGCTTAACTTATTTCTCCATTTTGTTCCATTGCAGACCCTTAAAATCTTTACCTATTAACTCGAATATAAATTTATACCCTCATTATAACCATTACTCCATTAAAAGTCTATCACAAACTTACTATATCCTGAATATATTTTATTTACTTCATCCTTAACCGGAAATATCCTAAATGATCCATGTCATCTTACTAACACTAACCTAGACCCCCATATCTAGTTTACAAACAATCGCTTAACAATGCTATAACACCACCTATTTGCTCCTCAGTCTCTAAACTATAATATTATATAAATCAAATAATGCTCAAAAGATTCTCCCTCCATACATCATACAGAGTAGATTCCACATGCCTTCACTCTCTAATTCTTCAATTCAGACATATTACATTAGGATCGCTGACAACTCATTTACCTGGCCACTATATAATGATTCGAGCGTTATGATATCCTCGCCAATTAAACCCCACTTCGCACAAAGTTTACACACATAAATACCTGCCCTTATTAAAGAGTAGGCGGATAATATTAATCAGATGAATTCCATTTCGATTTTAAAAAATTTGCGAATAGCACTTTAATAAGTAATACTTTTTGACACTCATATATTACCTACCTCGATATTTTCGACATTACTCCAGAAAAAATCCCTTGAAAGTAACAGAAAGACTTAACCTACTAGCTTTCTCTGCATTTCATCCTCCTTCAACAGTTGTTATCCCATATATTTGAAAATAGGTGAATGCAGTACAATATAGAAGCTCGCCGAGAGAATACCCTAATATCACACTAAAATCTTATATATTCTTAACCTTATCCTCAGAGTCTTAGTCTTTTACACTCTTTACTCCTTACCCCATTACCTTCTACTTTCCCATCCATCTTGTGTATATGAAGATGGTATAGGGACTACAATTATTCCTAATGAAATAAATCTAACTATATCGCATATACTAATAATACCGTCAAGTCCCATCTCCATCTCCTTCTTGGCACGTGTGCATACCCCATCCGTTATTACCCTCACTCACATATTGTCCATCAAACTAACACTCCGACATATAGACTGAGATGATTATCTTCCAGCCACTTTCCCTGATTCCTCACTCAGTCCGACATATA
>JABUQX010090881.1:32500-37576 GCA_015478945.1 Trachelipus rathkii | reverse complement strand
TGCCACACACACACACACTGCACACACACACACACACACACACACATTACACACACACACACACACATGCACACACACACATACATATACATACATATATATATATATACATATACATATTATTACATATTTTATATATTTATATATATATATATATATACATATATATATATATATATATATATATATATATATATAGTATATATATATATATATATATATATATATAGAGAAAAAGTTAGAAAATATCTGTGTATACATCCGTTTATTTCAATTTGGAAGTTATAAATCACAGGATGGAATTGGGAAACACTGGACTAAAATCCAGGTATAGGAATGGCATAATGGATGGACTTAGACAGATAGGGAAAGTGGAATGGAGGTGGATAATGGAAAGAGGGTGGAAGAGGCGGGGAGAAAAATAAAGGAAAAGTTGACGAATGTGGAGGAACAAACATGAATTTGCAGAAAATTACTGATATTTGTCGTTGAGAGTGTGGTGGAATGGAGGAACGAGGGAGAAATACGCCATGTGTGGAATGGAAGATGGAAGAGAGAAAAGAACAAGAAAATGAGAAGGGAAAGGGGAAGGAATGAAGAGCTGGAATATGGAGGAAGAAATGAGTAGAGTCATGATGGGGAGGTGTTGGATTTTGGATGGTAGTATATAGGATGCCAGGGTAACTGCAGAAAATAGTGGGGGTGGACAGGAAGAGGTAAATGAACTGGAATGGAGGAACCCTAAATGGAAGGGGGTGGGAGCAATACGCGGGAGAGGAGATGGAAGGGGTGAATCCGATAACGATGGAGGAATTTGGAGGCTTTGTCAAGAATGAAGAAAGGAAAAGCGCCAGGCGAAGATGGAATTGGTGATAGAGTTGATAAGGGAAGGAGGAGAAAATTGAAGAAGAAAATAGTAGAACTTTTTTAATTGCTAAGTATGAAAGAATACAACCATTCGACGGCACTGAATCTGATTGTTTCGCCCATTTACTAAAGGAAAAAAAGGTGATAATGGAGATTGTGGAAACCATAGAGGAATTACGATGGACCATATAGCGAAAGAAGGAAAGATTTAGAAAGAAGATAAGAGGAGTGGAGGAGATAAAGTTGGGAGAGGGAACACAGGGGAAGGGGGGTAGGGAGTGGACCAGCAGAAAGGAATAGTGGAGGAAGAATGGAACAGCATATAGCCTTCTTTGAACCTAAGAAAGTCATTTGACTCGGTACCCAGAGCCAGACTTTGGAGAATGTTGGGGGAAGTGTACGGAGTGGAGGAAATACTGAGGAGAGCAATAAAAAGCTTGTATAGCTTTTGTGTGTAAAGTGAGAACTGGATGTAAAATGAGAAATGGTTTGAGGTGGGGACGGGAGTCAGACAGGGTAGTGTCCTGTCTCCCTTACTCTTTATAGCTTACTTAGATGTAGTAATCAGAAAGGTTAAAGAGGAATTTCCGAATCTGTATGATTATATAATGGTGTATGTGGATGATTTAGCATGTAGAAGTTGGGAGGAGGGAGTATTGAGATGACTTATGGAAAGTTTTGACAGAAATTTGATGGTATTGGTTTAGAGATGTATACAGAAAAGACAGTGATAATGAAAGTGGGTAGAGAGGATGAGGGAAAGTGGAAATCGTCATTGATGATGAAAGATTGAGAAATGTGGATCAGTTTGTTTACCAGGGTGGCGTATTTACAAGTAAGGGAGGATGTGTACTGGAAGTGGTGGCAAGAATGGAAAAATACGGAAGAATAATGAGAGCGTTATATCCAATTATGAAGGATCGGGTGATGGATATAAAAGTGAAGAAGATTATATTTGATAACATACTGGTACCCAAATTGACATATGGAGCAGAAACATGGAGAATTACAACAAGAGAGGAAAAAAGGATCGAAGATGCTGAAATGAAGGTGTTGAGGACGATAGTGGGAAAGATGAGGATATATAGAGTGAGAAACGAATGGGTTGTGGAGAGAGTTGTTGTGGTGCCTGTGTTGAACAGGATAGATTCGGGCAGACTGAGATGGTGGAGGCATATAGTAAGGATGCCAGAAGAGTCGAGAGTAGAAGGTGGTGGTGGGAGAGTGGAGGGAAGCCGAGAGGAAGACCGAGGGAAGATGGAAAGATTGCGAGAGAGCCCTGAGAAGACATGGACTGGCTGCGATGCGCTAGTTGATGGAGGATGGTATAATTTGAAAGGACTGGTGGAAAATCGATTTGTCTCCGCTGACAGGCCGTAGGCCTCCCTGAAGAAAGACGTAAGACGTAAGATCGTAACACATATATATATATATATATATATATATATATATATGAGCATAGGGAGGCATATATATATATATATATATATATATATATGAGAAAGAGTATATATATATATATGAGAAAGAGTGTATGAAGAGAAGAGGAGAGAGAAAGAGAGAGAGAAAGAGAGGAGGAGAGAGAGAGCAGGAGAGAGAGAGAGAGAGAGAGAGAGAGAGATGGATGGATAAGGGAATCGAACTTTAAGGCTGGCTATCCCAAGTTTGTCGCCACCAAGTGTTCGCAGCCAAGTTTTATTCCTGCCCCTAGGAAGATAAACTCCTATATATATATATATATATATATATATATATATATATATATATATATATATATATATATATATATATATAGGGGGGCTCATATATATATACATATATATATAGCATATATATGTATATGTATTTATATATATATATTTAGATATATATATATATATATATATATATATATATATATCTTTCTATATATATATATATAGATATATATATATATATATATATATATATATATATATTTCAGATACTAGGGAAATTACCTTGTCTTTTATATAATTATTGGTTTTTAAAAAGTTTAAATAATGAAGTATATAATATAAAATTTATGTGTATCTATGTTATTAAATATTTAAATTGTAATTCCTCCATTCTGAATAAAAACTCTTTATTATACACATATTACATATATACATATACATATTATTATATAAATATTATTACATATACATACATACATATTACATACATATATATATATACATATTGGTCAAAGTATTATTATTATTATTATTATTACATACATACATATTATTACATATTATTACATACATAAAGATATATATACATATTTATATATATATCTATAGGTGGATATATAATATATATATTTCAGATTAGGAAATTCATTTTTCTTTATATAATTATTATTTAAAAAGTTTAAATAATGAAGTATATAATATAAAATTTATGTGTATCTATGTTATTAAATATTTAAATTGTAATTTCTCTGTTCTAAATAAAAATTTATGGATATATATATATATATATATATATATATATATATATATATATATGCATATATATATATATATATATATATATATATATATATATATATATTTTATATATATATATATTATTACCTCGTATATATATATATTTAATTATGTAGTAATATCAATCTGTTATATATATATATATATATATATATATATATATATATATATATATATATATATATATATATATATATATATATATTTTATGTCATCATCTGTTTTTCCTGCTGTATTTAATCTTCCTCTCTTGAAAGGTCACGTCTGTGCTTACATGAGAGACATGCTTTAGGCCTGAATTTGGGTGGGTTATCTTCCTTATATTATTACTATGCTTCCAGAGATTGTCTCCGCTCACTGGCAGCTCCACTTTCAAGGAGGAGACAGAAAATAGAATACAGGAAAACCATACAAGCCCATACCTAACGCAAATTTCTCAGGTGAGCGCAGGTATGGGCTATAAAGAGAGGAAGATTAAATTCAGAATGAAAAACAGAAGATGGCAAGAAGTTCCACAGAACAGAAGTGACTGGAAAGAAGGAGGCACCACAACGAGCGAGTCTGGGGTTTCACTCCTTACGCAAAATTCATGCAAGAGCAGAGATAGAGGGTCAAGAGTTAGAAATTTGCCTTATATTCAACCCTATCCAAAAAGAAGGATGGAGCAGGAGCCCCCTCCCCCCAAAATGTGAGAACAGTATACCAAACAAGAGTGGATAAGGCCATTATATATAGCTGTAGTAGCTATGCAGAAGAAGAAAAAATCCCGCTGCCTGAACAGTACCAAATTCTTTGAGGCCACTTTAGCAATCGCTGTAGCATTATGTTTCTAAGACAATTTGTTGTTTATGTTCAGACCAAGAATGTTTATATTGTCAACAGGTGAAATGTTAGAGCCGTCGAAGGAAATAGGAAAGTTGGGAGGCTTTTTTGAGAGGGAGATGTAGGGAAGTTGAGTTTTTAAAGAGTTGAATTTTACAAGGTTGCGGTGAACAGAGTTAGAAGTGCTGCTGAGAAGATCGCTGATGAAAAGTAAGAATAAAGCTAAAAATAGAACAGAACCTTGAGGAACACCACAACAAACAGGAAAGGAAGAAGAGGTCGTTTCATCAACGAGAGTTGATATGGAGCGATCAGAGAAAAACTTGACAAGAGTAAGCAAAGAGAAGTAGGAAACCCAAAAGAAGGGAGCTTAGAGAGCAGTGACTCTTCCCATACTCGGTCGAAAGCTTTAAGACTCCCTATTGTCCCTAAGGACAGAAGACCGTAAGTCAGTGAGATGAGAAAATATGTCATCAGAAAGCCATATTGATGATTGGAAAGAAGGCAATGAGACTCAAGATGACCCAGGAAATGAGAGTTAAGGAGAATTTTAAAGATTTCAAACAGAATACAAATGAAATCGGCTGCACTCTTTTGGGATCGGCTGAACATATACGCGCTTCCAGCATTGGGGAAAATTATTAGCATTAACGCACAGAGTTTAGGGTTGAACAAGGACAGGAGCCAGCTCAGAAGCACACTCCCTCAGAACACGGGGAGGAATTCCATCCGGACCACTAGTCTCCCTAAAGTTAATAGATCTCAGGTTTTCATATACCTGATCATGTGTAATCACAGGTAGAGAACTGGGACGCTTGATAGGAGAAGGAGGAGGGATGCCAGAATCATTCAGGGTGTAATTAGATGAAAAAAAGGAGGCTGAAGGGATTAG
>JABUQX010090881.1:20000-30000 GCA_015478945.1 Trachelipus rathkii | reverse complement strand
GGAGAGGTTGCGTCTTGGAGTTGCAACCTGTGCCTGTATTATTGGAGGTCTGGGTGATGCCCAGATCTCAATCTGGATAATGATATTTGCATCTCTTGTTGGAGAGTATTCTGTGTTTCTGATATTTCCGGGGGACGAGAGTTTATAGGGTGATTTGGTGGGCGGGTGTTGAGGTATTGCTGTGTAAAGTATGTGTGAATGTGTTTGGAGAGAAATGAGGAGGGATGGATCTGAAGAGTTGGCCGTATTAGAAGACAGCGGAGGAGGGAGGGGATTTTAACGGTGTATAGTGCATAGGGTCGAGAGCCCTGGCATAGAATTGCGTCTCTATCATGTCCAGATGATCCTGGATAGGGAGTATTTTTGTTTCTGCATGCAGATGTTAAATTGGAGTAGCTTTTAGCCAGCCTGTGATAGTTCTAAGGGCAGTATTTTGGATTCTTTGTAATTTGATTATGTTGGTTGATGAGATTAGAAGGTGCCAGACTGTTGATCCATAGTTGATTGTAGTTCTTGAGAATTGTTGGTATGTAGTTGTCAGTGTGGTTGCTTCATTGCTGAAATTGTGTCGGAATAAAGTTCGTAGGACATTTAGTTTTCTATTTGTTGTGTTTATGATGTTTTGAATGTGAGGTGTAAAGGTAAAGTGTGTGTCAAAGGATATACCGAGAATTTTAGGTGTTTTGTTTAGGGGATGATGGAGTTATTTAGAGTTACTTGTGGGTGTAATGATTATTGGTGTCTGTCAATGATGATTAGGGTTATTGATGATTTCTCGGCAGAGGCTGACATTCTGTTGGAAGACAACCAAGTTTCTAGTTGGTTTAGGTAAGCCTGAGTGTGAGTAGTAGCGGTAGGTACAGAGGGGGTCTGGGTATGGTTATGGTTATATCATCTGCATAGGTTATAAGATGTGAATTGGGAGATTGAGGGGTGGGGATGTCGGCTGTAAAGAGGTTGAACAGGAATGGGGACAAATTTCACCCTGAGGGACTCTGCTTCTCAATTATACGGTTTTTGATATCTGGTTTTTGCTGGATACCTGTGCAGTGCGTCCATATATGAGATTAGCTAGCCATTTTTTATAATTATTAGGGAAGGGGGAGTTTAAGATATTTTGAATGAGAATGTGTCTGGGTACTGTGTCGAATGCTTTACTAATGTCTATGGCTTGTAGTATTGTTCTTGGAGAAGGAGTTTTGTTTAAGCCGTTTATAATGTTTTGTGTGATGTTTGTTAGTTCAGTTGAGGTTGAGTGTGATTTTTTTGAAGCCGTGTTGGTGGGTTGGGGAGTGAAAGTGTGGCTGGATTTTGGTGAGAATGATCATCTCCATTAGTTTTCACAGGGAGGAGAGGAGGGATATGGGTCTATATGAAGAGGGGAGGTTGGGGTCTTTTCTAGTATGATTATTTGGATATGATTATTGATTTTTACCAGAGTGAAGGGATGTAGTTAAGTCACCAAGATTTGTTGAAAATATTTGTAATGGATGAGATAGATACCAGTTGGACCAAGGTGTTTAATGTGAAGGTTTGAAATGTTGTCCGGGCCAGAGGCTGGAGAGCTTTTTAAGGTTTTGATAAGTGAGGTAATTTCTAGTGTAGTAAATGGGGGGATGGGATTGATTTCTAATTTTGTTTTTTTGATGCTGCGTATTATTTTTCTGCTATTTGGGTGAGTTGTTTTGTTGGAGATTTTGGAGTAGTTTTGTGCAAGGATGTTGCAATGTTGCTTGGGGGATGGGAGAGAGTTATTTTCTTCTCTTAAAGCTTCGTTTGTGGGTGGGGGTTATTTTAGGAGTTATGGAGATGTTTCATTACCTGCCATATTCTTTTTTCTTCAGGTTTTCCCATGTTGTCATTTAGGTATTTTTTGAATTTTTCTGCCTTATGGGTGGAGATGAGTTTAGAAACTTGTGTGCTTAGGAGGTTAATTTGAGCTGTTAGATCTGGAGTGTAAATTTTTTGATATCTAATGATGTTCTTTTGTTTTATCAGGTTGCAGATTTCAGGTGTTAATGAGGGGTTGTAGAGTTTTCTTTGGCCCTTTGGTATGTAGAGGTTGTTTTTTTGTATTACTTTGGTGATTTTGTCTATGGCCTTGTGTAGGGAGAGGGAGTTGTTGATTTCCATTAGAGGTAGGCGAGTTTCTATGTACTGGGTAAATTTTTGCCAATTTGCCTTTTTGTAGTTTGTGAAGGTTGTAATTATTTTGGGGTTGAGTATTTTTGTTGCTGTGTATGTGATTATTATTGGGACGTGATTTGATGGAAGATCTATTTCTGTGTTCCATGTTATGTTGGTGAAGAGAGGAGGAGAGGAGAAAGTGATGTCTGAATATGTTTGTGATTGGTTAGCTTGTGGTGGAATTCTGGTGTGGAGGTTTTTGTAATTTAATATATTTAAGGTATCAAGTTCGGCGAGGATGTGAATTCCCCGGTTATCTGTGAGGTGTTCCCTGTACCAGACTGTATGATGGGCGTTGAAGTCGCCTCCTTTTATTAGGTTGTTGAGAGTATTGATAGGATTTAACTTAAGTTAGGTTTGTTGTTGTTTGGGCAGTGGTATGATGTGATGAGAGATGTATATTTATAAAATGTTGTGGGAGATATTGTTGAAGAGAATAGTAAATGATTCGGATTGCTTTCTCGCACCGTGAACGAGGTCTGCGATGGTCTGGATGAAATTCCTACAACCTAACGGTCCCAAAAATTCGTACGAAATCCCTACCCATGTAGACGCATGGTTGCCAAGAAAGGAAGCCCGCTCTACTCGAGCGAAAAAAGCAGAAGTCAAGACCCAACACTCAACCACACAGAAGGGAAAGCCTCTCTCCTCAAAAAACTACCTTATAATCATTTGTTAATCTGTATCTCATATGCCTAACCCCTGTATACCAGTCATTTATTTATATCATGCTGCATCTACTCTAAACAATTTATAATAAACTTAACCATTATACTTACATTCATGTAAATATAACATATGTCAACGTGCACGGGACCTGCCCTATACAATAACTTACAGTACTCTCATTTTCAATATCTGCTTTCGGCATGGCGATTTGTCTCCGTTTATGCTTATGTCCTTCTCCAGTGAATCTGAATTAATGTGGACCTACCCAGGTCGCCCACACATCATGACCTCAAAAGTTACCCACATCCCCCCCCTCCAAATCTTAACGTCCCTACACTCTGATAATAAAAATAATGTAATTCATATCACCCCCAGTATCCTTAAGCAATCTGGCGAATGCATCCTAACCCTGGCCTAACAAAATATATCTGTCCCATCTGCAACAAACGCGTAGCGAATAACCAGATATCTATAGAATGTTTCCACTGCAAAAGATGGATCCACAAAAACAAATATTCATCTTTTGCAGTCCTGCCCAACTAAACCATACATGGACTTGCTTCATTTGCAACCCCTCTACAACCTCCCCACCACCAGTCAACTCGAACAATAAGAATTTAACAATAAAAATCCTTCATGTCAATATAAATGGCCTAAATAACAAACATTCAGAAATCCTTGCCTTCCTCTACAAACACAACATAGATATAGCCCCGATACAGGAAGCCCATACCCCACAAAACACCCCAAGAACACCATTCTATGGATACGACTCCATTTAAAATAATAATATTTACTGCTATCTATTTATTTATTTACTCATTTATATCAGTTTTCTATATTTTTCTTCGTCTTTTTAACTGAAGTTCTTAGTGTTTCTATTTTTTTTAATCTATTTTAACTGGTTTTAGCACAACACTTACGTATTTGGCTATATATTATTTTAATTTATACACATTAAGTTTTATGTTGTAATTGTAATTAATTGTAATTTTTTTTATTGTTTGTAAATTTGTTAGGGTGTGTGAGTGCGTGAGTGTTTTTAACCTTTCTAGATTTTTTATATTTTACATTTATTGTAAATACGGTTTTAGCGTTTTAATATTTACGGTTTTTTAGTGTGTAAACAATTTTAAGCTGATTTCACCTTGACTTTTTGTCTGTTTGTTTTTGTCTGTTGTTTTTGTTTTGTTATGGTTGTGTGTGTGAGTGTGTGTATGTGATGGCAGATTTGCACAGCCACGGGCTTTCTATCGACTTTACCAACATTCCCGGCTTACACTCTAACTCTGCATCCGTGGAATACCACATCTCTAACTCTAATCCTAACCTTTTGCTCTTGTCTGAGACACAGATGGCTAAGAATTCATCCTATAACTCGTTTAATATATCCAACTATAACTTATTTCATAATTTCCGTCTACATAAACATTCCTGTAACACGTTTCGAGAATCTCGAATCTCCTAACTTCGATGTTCTATGGCTTAAAACCTTTCTTCCTTTTGCTATAATATTCTTGTGCTTCTGCTACTGTTCTCCAAACAGAACATATTTTCACGCATTTTTTGAATATCTTACTACTTCTATTTAGGGGATTTCAATGTACACAACACTGAATGGTTGGGGTCTTCTCATAATGATTTAGGTGGGAAGGAGGCCGAATCATTTAGCATTCTCAACGATCTGGAGCAACTAATTAAAGAACCCACACACATTCCGGTCGTCCCAACCAATTCTATGTTTCACCGCTAGTCCTTCACTCTATAAATACACCACCTTCGCTCCAATTGGTAAATCTGACCACAACCTTATTTCTCTTAATTTTAATACTTTCTCTCCAACAGCTCCATCCTTCCCTACGCTTTTTTTTCTGGCACTTTGATCGGGCCGATTTGGGGGCCTTGCGTTGCTTCTACGCTAACTATAATTGGAATGACTGCTTTGTCTCTGGTGACGCTTGGGCTTCTGCCGATAAGGTAGCAGCTGTAATCGTTGATGGGATGAGCAGGTTCATTCCTTCTTCGACTAAATCTTTCTCTCCTCATAATCCATGGTTCGATCGTGCTTGTTCTCTGGCCATTCAGGCTAGAGACAATGCGTATCGGGGTTTGGAAAAATTCTCGTTCTCCTATCACACTTGCTAATTTTCATTCAGCTAGAAATCGTTGCAGGGATACTCTTCGACGAGCAAAGCGGGCATTCATCAAACGAAAGTGCGCTTACCTCCTTATTTCTCCTACTGACAAATCTTTATGGCCTCTTGCCAAAAAAATCCCTAACAACTTTTGTAAATCTGCCTTTCCTTCTCTTATTCGATCCGATGGTTCTGTTGCTAATTCTCCAACTAAAAATGCCAATCTCTTCGGCCTCCTATTTTCCTCTAACTCAACCCTGGACGATTCTGGCATTCCTCATCCTCCTTCTTCTCCTCTCAGGTGTTCTATGCCTTTGCCTCGTTCAACTATATTCTCTTTGTCTCAACACTAACACATTCCCTCAGTGTTAGAAGCACTCACATGTTCAACCTATTCCGAAAAAGTGGAAGCCGCTCTGATCCTTCTAACTATCGCCCGATAACTCTCACTCATATTCTATCTAAGATCTTTGAAACCCTTCTCAACTCTCATTTTTTAGATCATCTAGAATCTCATTTACTTCTTTCCGATCACCAGTATGGCTTTCGACGCTCAAGGTTTACTGGCGATATACTTTCCTATCTTACTGATTTATGGTTTTCCGCCCTTAGGAACTACGGGGAGACTTGCGTGGTGGCGCTTGGCATATTCAAAGCATTTGACCGGGGATGGCATGCATCACTGCCTTCTCTCCGTTCCTTGTTTTCTCCTTCTTTGCTTACTTATGTCTACTTTCTTCAAATCGCTCAATATCGGCTGTTGCTGATGGGGCGACTTTTCTTTCTTTCTTATCTCTGTCAATTGTGGTTCTGTCTTATCTCCTACTCTTATCTTGTAATTATCTCACCCGCACATTTAACTCTATCCACTCAGATGCCGATGACTCGACCCTCCATTCTTCAACCCATTTCAATTCTGCTCCTTTATTTACTTCTCGTCTTAATCTTTCCGATTCTTATTCTCGCTGATCTGATAGAATTTCCGGTGGGTCATCCTTAACCTGTGAAATTCAATTTTAAACCTAACTTCTACAATCTCCTCAAAAAACACCTCTAACTTTTCTATCTCTTTCAGCGGTTCTCTCGTTTCTCCTGTTGAAAATATAAACATCCTTAGTCTTAACATAAACAAAAATATGTCTTGGAAACCTCACATCACAACGGTTGCTAGGGCACCCTCAAAGGAACTAGGAGTTCTGTTTAGGCTGCGAGACTTTTTTTCCTCTTCTCAGTTACTCCAGCTATACAAGGGCCTTATCAACCCTTGTATGGAGTAATGCTCTCATATCTGGTGGGAGGGGGCTCTGGTTTCACCCGGCTTTTGGATGGGGTCGAGTCAAAGTCCAAAAGACTTATAAACTGTTCTGTACTTTCCAGTTCACTTGACCCCATATCTTTGAGGCACGATGTTGGTGCTTAATCTCTTTTCTATGGATACCGCAGCTGCAGGTGCTCGAGGGAACTTATCACTCGCGTACCACCACCTTTACGTCGTCCTCGTAGCACAAGGGGTGCTATGTGTACACATGAGTTTTGTGCTGACATTGGTAACTCCAGGCTAGTTCTCTGCGGTGCTTGCTTCTTTCCTGCCACCTCTGTTCTGTGGAATTCTCTTCCATCTTCTGTGTTTCCTGCCGAATTTAATCTCCCCCACTTCAAAGCCTGCGTCTGTGCTCATCTGCGTAATTTTCGTTAGCTGTTGACCTTTGAGGCATGCAACAACCCTTCCTTGAATAGGGCTCTGCCTGTGATTGGTGGTGACAACTGTAAAAAAAAATACTCGGACACTCTTCCAGAAACCACACCATATTAACACTAATTAAAAACAACCTATCCTATCCATAACACTACACCAGAAACTACTAATCTATTAAATGACCATATCCTAAACATTCAATCATTTACTATGGATGTATGTATATATATATATATATATATATATATATATATATATATATATATATATATATATATATATATATATTATATATATATATATATATATATATATATATATATATATATATATATATATATATATATATCACCGTTCTCGGTAATTTCCTATATCAGGTGTAACATAGTATTCCTACTCTTTTGAAACCATAAATTCAAAATATAAATAAATGGATTAAAAAACCTTTTTAAATCGGCGAATACAAATTTTTTTATATTCTTGTACCTAATAAAAAAACTGAAATTTTTTTTATAAAAGATAAATAAAAAGTTTAATCTATACACCTAACTTAACCTAACCTAACATAACCTAACCTAACCTAACCTAACCTAACCTAACCTAACCTAGCCCAGCCTAACCTAACCTAACCTAGCCTACCCCGTTCATGAAAATTAGGATTTAGATGAATGATAGTTATGATTTTGATATATTGGTATCTCAAATTCCAGTAACTCGAATATCGATCGAACGTAGATGTATTGTTAGAGTAAATAAATTTTCTTGTGCTATTCATCTGAATACATACACCCCGACTAGTGAATGCTGGTTATTTTACCATTTTACTGTATATTAATAGTTATTAAATATAGATATATTGAATATCGATATATCGAGTATCTATATATACCTATATCGGTCTATCAATTTTCAAAATGGCGTCTATGATAACTATAATGACACGTCTTTCATTGGTGAAATTTTTAAGATTTTGGTTTATTTAATGTATAAATATGGTCTCGCACACTTTATTAGACTGTATTTAATGTATTTCAATAGAGTAGGATAAATACGTGTTCTACTGGAGCTAATATATTAACCCCGTTCTCATCCAGTACTACATCGGTAGAAGCTTTGCAAGAGCGGAAATTGCTTTGCATGTCGCTTTCGATCGTCAAAATGTTTCACAAGTAAAACTCACTTCAACAGCAAGCGCTTTTTCTCATTTATATAGAACGAGATGTAGGAATTCGTCCGCAGTGAGATTCTAATCTTAGTATATTAGTCTTCCCGTGAGTTGAAATGATTGATTTGTTAATGTGCGCGTGTGTTTGTCAAAGGACCTCATATATATATATATATATATATATATATATATATATATATATATATATATATATATATATATATATATATATATATATATATATATATATAGCATATATATATATATATATATATATATATATATATATATTTGTATATAGGGTTAGTGGCTCCAAAACTCCGGCCCGGATGTCCCAGCTTCTATGCCGGCTCCGGCTCCAGAGAGAACCGTGAACCGTAGCTCAGCTCCGGGGCGGCTCCTCGAACATCTAGCCCCGGCTCTGCCTGAAATAAATTCAATGCTAAAAAAATTTATTTCAATGATTATATAGCTTCTAATTATGTAAAAAATGCTTTTAAAAAAACATGCTTTTACAATCATTAAAACTTATTCCCGTATATATATATATATATATATATATATATATATATATATATATATATATATATATCAGTATATATATATATATATATATATATACTATATATATATATATATATATATATATATATATATATATATATATATATATATATATATAAGTGATAGAGTAATTTTATATATATATATATGTAAGGTATATATATATTCATATATATATATATATACATATATACATACATATATACATATATACATATATTATATATATATATAAACATATATATATATATACATACATATATATATAGCTTTACATTTATATATAAATATAAATATATACAGAAACAATTTCCAGATATATATATATATATATATATATATATATATATATATATATATAACTACAGTCAGTATTACACTGTACTTTCATTTTTGAAATCATGATCCCATTAAAAAACGATTGGTTACCATAAAATTTTATATTACTTTATCTGAAATACGACATCTAAACAGGAGTTCACTGCAGATTTCGAGCGGGGCTTCAGAGCATCAACTGAAAATCCTCGACTCCTCGCCGAGCTCCCGAGCGCTTGGGTTTCTCGGTTCCGGCTCCTGTAGCCATGAAAATAAAATCACCCTCCGCCTGTCCGGTTACCCAACCCTTTAACCTGCAGTCCGGAACCAGAAAGAAAGAAAGAGTGAGTGAGTGAGTGAGAGGAGGAGAGAGACACACACACACATCCACACACACACATTACACTATATATATGAGCATATATATAAAGAGAAAGAAAGAAAAAAACATATATATATATATATATATATATATATATATATATATATATATATATATATATATATATATATATATATATATATATATATATATATATATATATATATATATTTATATATATATATATATAGAGAGAGTATATATATATATATATATATATAGAGAGAAAGAGAAAGAGAGAGAAAGAGAGAGTATATATAGAGAGAGTAATAGAGAGTTTCCCATTGAATTCTGCTTTACCGTTTCAAGTCCTACCAAAATGCACATTTTAATGGAAAGACATATACATACATATATATGTACATATTACACATACATACATACACGTCCCACATCCCAATGAATCCCAGGGAATCCCACATCTTTATCTCCATTAACATACACACACACACACACACACACATAACTGAGGAAAGAGAACTCTCCTGACTGTCCTGACACTTTACCACATTATGATCATTATTATTATTATTATTATTTCACATTACATATTACACACACACACACACATTATTATTACACATTATTACACATTATTATTTTTATTATTTTTAGTTTTATATTAGTTTTTTTGATAATATATTATTTTTATATTTTTTTTATTATAATTGTTATTAGTACTAACAATAGTAATAATACAAGCAGTAAAAATTGCAACAATAGTATAGTCTGTAATCGTTTATAATAAACAGTGTAGTCAAGTATTTAAAGAATTTATTTTAGAAATGTAAAGTGAACTGAAGTGAAAAAAATATTGTACTAATTAAGGTAACAATTTTTTGTACCAAGGTAACAAATTTTGCACCAAAGTAACAATTTCCTTTTGT
>JABUQX010090881.1:0-10000 GCA_015478945.1 Trachelipus rathkii | reverse complement strand
TTGTTTTACTGCTTAACTCATATGTTTACTGTCTTAACTCATATATTTATTAAAATTACACTTACCTTAAAGCAGTACAACAGTAAATCAATAGAGTGTACCTAAGCAACAAGGGATTAGTAATGCTTTTGTTTTACGTTTTTAATGCTTTAACTCATATGTTTACTGCTTTAACTCATGTTTTACTGCTATAACTCTCATGTTTTCTGCTTTAACTCATGTTTAAACTGCTTTAATCATATTGTTTTCTGCTTTTAAACTCATATATTATTACATGTATGTTTCTTCTTTTATATTTTTTATTTTTTTTAATATTTATATTTTATTTTATTTTATTTATTTTATTATTATATTTGTATTATTTTATCTTTTATTTTTATTATTATACTTATGTTATTACTCATGTCTTTTATTGTTATTATTATTAGAACACACATACACACACGCAACATTCCACAAACACACCAACACACACACACACACACCACACCTTAACACACACCACACCTACAATCATACACTAACATCACCCCACACCTAAACACACACCACCACATCACACACACACACCACACACAAACACACACATTTAAAATAATTAACATATCAAATAAGTTCTTTTATATGAACATAACGTATAATTTATTAAAACATCTTTATTTTATATTAAATACGTACATTTATATTACTTAATTCAATTATAACTAAAATTATTTCAAAGTTCTTAAAACTTCTATAATAATCAATCATTATTCTTTAACAAAGATTTATTATTAATGTTCAATACTTTTTCTATTTATAAATTTGTAGTCAGAAAGAAAAACACAGAGTGTCTGTATATATATATTTTATTTTACTACCAATTGTACGAAATTTTATTAAAACAATATTACTTTACAGGACCTTAAGAAGTAAACAGTAAATCAATAACGCTGTTGCTTAGCAACAAAAGGATTAGTAGGGATTAGTTTTAATGTTTACTGCTTTACATAATATATTTATTAAACATTATTTTTCTTTTATATTTTTTTCTTATTTTATTATTTATTTTATAATTAAGCTTGATCATTATTTATTATTATTATTATTTTATATTATTTTTATTATTATTATTATAATATTATATTATATAATATATATATAATATAATAATATTATATATATATATAATTAATTATATATATATACTATATATATATATATAATATATATATATATATATATATATATATATATATATATATATTATTATATATAATATATATATTATATATAAATATATAAATATATGTTTACCACGTTTTAAAATCGGATGTTTTTATTTTTAATATAGATTTAATATTAATCTGCAGTTCTGTATACCATTATCCAATGACGTGTCTGAGGGAGATTTTCAATATTTGCGTTAAAATATTCATTTCACAGTCCTACTCATAGAGATCTCTGTTTAAGCTGGATAGGATCATAACTCGGTCTCCGTAAATCTGAGACTTTATTATCGAGGATGTAGATCCAAGGAGAGATAAGACGGAGATTGTAGCAATAAAAGTGATCTACACTCTCCATTGATTACATTGACTAAATATTAAAGTTCGTGATCATAGCATTTATATATGATATTAAACTTGTTAGGATAAACCTACCCATTCACCAATACTGTTATATTTTACCTTACTTCGAATCTATATTTTTCATTTCTATAATATTAACTTCTCAGATCGATCGTATTTTCTGTATTTCGTGTTATAAAATCCACCTTTATGGATCTCCATCTAAATCTTTGATATAATATAATTTCAACACCCTCATTAGGAATTCCTTTACACATCTACCTTGAAAATTCTCTAACCATCCGCTCACATATCCTTTTTAAACTGTCACCAGTTACACTCTTACTAATCGTTTCTTATTTATTCCTGATTATTATCTTTATTTTTACACCTCTTGGTTTTGCTGAATCACCGATGTTGTCTTACATCTCTAAAGGAGTTGTCTTTATGTCTATTGAAAGATCTATTGTAAGATAACTAGGTCATCGGTATGTCGAATAACTTAAAGTGTTAACTTTAGTAAGTATCTAATGCATTCGCTTCTTTAATCGTACCGCTGAACTCTTTCTACAATAGCAGCTTTATTTATGGAAAATATGTTAAAATATCTATATCCGTATTCAAGCAATAATTTTCTGAAACTCTCTACCTAGAAATTCGCTACCCCTATCCGTGCAAATCGTTTTGGGAATTATCTATTCATTCATCCCTTATATTTCTCTCACTGCAGCCCACTGTATCTGAATTTTTATCTTTTACTTTTAATCCATAAGTACTAGAGTATACTCAATGTTAAAAAGTAAATATGAAATCCATCATTATAATAACGGTAGTTAGTTATTACTACCAATCTTAAACTGCAAAACAATTATCGAGGTTGATGCGGCTATGGTTGTTCGGGATAGGGAAATTTCGACGGAAGTTTATGCTAAAGTAAAGCTTCTTCACCCACAAATATATCTTCAAACTCTTCTTCTCAATGTTGGAAACTTTGCAGCGAACCTAGTAAAGCCATCCAAAACTATTTGTTCTCTTCAAAGTTGAAGTAATATATATCAACCTCGCACTTCGCCTCCATGTTGAAATACTTACATTAAGTTAAGCAGTATATATATATATTTTATAATTAATAGATTAGTAAATACATATTTGTATTACATATATTTTAAAAAAGTGTATGCTTCTAAACTTATGTCATATATTGCAAAGGCGAAGGCGAAGGTTGATAAGTATTACTTCAAACTTGAGGAGAACCAAATAGTTTTGGAGGTTTACTAGGTTCGCTGCAAAGTTTCCTTGAGAAGAAAGAGTTGAAAGAAGAAGTTGAATATTTTTTGGGAGAAGCCCTTCTAGAAAACTTCCTACATGAGACAACATAGC
Source organism: Trachelipus rathkii (assembly GCA_015478945.1). Classification (NCBI taxonomy): domain Eukaryota; kingdom Metazoa; phylum Arthropoda; class Malacostraca; order Isopoda; family Trachelipodidae; genus Trachelipus; species Trachelipus rathkii. The sequence continues at coordinate 7,070 of JABUQX010090881.1, read as the reverse complement.
CCATACCTCGATAATGTTTTGCAGTCTAGATTATAACTATAAAATATAACCTATAGTATTTTAGAGTATAGATTCAATATTATACCTTTCTCCTATTTACGCAATATACAATTTGTAGATACATATGGATTAAAAGTCTGTTTAAAGACTAATATTTGATTACAGTGGCGGCTGCTTGAGAAAATTTATTAAGGATGATATGGATAGCATATCAACTGAATTTGCACGGATAGGAGGTACGAAATTTCCTAGGTAGAGAGTTTCCAGGAAATTATTGTGAATAACGAATAGGACTAATTTTAATATTTTCCATAAATAAACGCTGCTATTGTAGAAAAGGTTCAGCGTACGATTAAAGAACGAAACGCATATATACTTACTACAGATGAAACGACTTTTAAGTATATTGACATACTCGATGACCTAGCTTATTTTTACAATAGATCTTTTCATAGAACTATAAAGACAACTCCTTTAGAAATGCTGAAGACACCATCAGTGATTCAGCAAAACCCAAGAGGTGTAAAAATTAAAGATAAATCAGGAATAAAGGTAAACGATTATGTAAGAGTGTCTAGAGCTGATGACAGGTTTAGAAAAGGATATGAAGCGGGATGGTCTAGAGAAGTTTTTAAGGTAGATAGTGTAAAGGAATTTCCTAATGAAGGGTTGAAATTATATTATCTCAAATTTAGATGGAGAATCCATAAAAGGTGGATTTATAAACAAGAAATACAGAAATACATCGATCCTGAGAGTATATGCTTATACAAATAGAAAAATATAGATTCAAAGTAAGCGTAAAATAAAACAGTATCTGTGAAATGGTTAGGTATCTAACAAGTTTAATTCATATATAAAAGCTAGTGAATACACGAACCTTAATCAATTATCATCGTAATCATGGAGATGTAGATCACTTTTTAATTTAACTCTTCCCGTCTTCTCCTCCTTGGATCCTACATCTGATAATGAAAGTCTCAGATTTTCAACCGAGTTAATGAATCCTATTCAGCTTAACAGAGATCTCTGTATGAAGTAGGACTGTGTGAAATGATATTAGACGCAAATATTGAAAATCTCCCTCAGACACGTCATGGATTAATGTATACAAACTGCAGATTATATTAGAATACTATATAAAAATAAAAACAACCGATTTAAACGTGTAACAATATTTATAGTATTTTAAATAATAGTATTTATATATATTATAATATATATATATATATATTTATATATACCTAATATATATATATATTATATATATATATGTATATATATAATATATATTTATATATATATATATATATATATTATTATATATAATATATATATATATATAGTTTAATGAATAATAATAATATAAAAAATATATAAAAATAATAATAATAATGTGAAATAAAAAGAGCAATTATATTAAATAAACAATAATACATAATTAATAAAAAGTATAAAGAAACATATGTTTAATAAATATATGATAGTAAAGCCCGTTAAAACAGTAAAAAAAACAATCAAACTAATCCCTTGTTGCTAAGCAACATGCTATTGATTACGTGTTTTACATTAGCAAAAACATAATATGTTTTTAATAAATTTCGTACAAATTGTAGTTAAAATAAAATGTTTAAATAACAGACACTCTGTGTTTTTCTTCTAACATTACAATTTATAAATAAAAAAGTATTAACATTAATAATAAATTCTTTGTTCGAAGATAATGATTGATTTATATATAGAAGTTTTAGAAACTTTGAAATAATTTTAGTATATATAATTAAGTATATAAAATTTAGCGTGTTAATTAAAACATAAAATGTGTTAATAAATTATACGTTATCATACAAAAGAACCTATTTGATATGTTTAAACAGGTGGGATCTATATATATTGTGTGTGAGTGTGTGTGTGTGTGTTGTGTGTAAGCGTGTGCGTGTGTATATATGTATTGTGTAGTATAGGTGTGTGGTAAGTGTGTGTGGTTGTGTGTGTGTGTGTGGATGTGTGCGTGTGTGTATGTGTGTTCTAATAAAATAAATACATATAGACATGAAGGTTAAATAACACTAAGATAATAATAAAAATTAAAAATAACAAAAGTCTAAAAATTATAATAAAACTTAAATAAAAATAATTATAAAATAATATAAAAGTATTAAAATAAATAAGAAATATAAAAGAAACATAATGTTAAATGAAATGTATATGAGTTAAAGCAGCTAAAACATATGAGTTAAAGCAGTTAAAGATGGTTAAAGCAGTAAAACATATGAGTAATAGCAGTAAAACAGAGTTAAGCAGATCAAACATCATGAGTAAAGCATTAAAAAATAAACAATAAGACCATACTAATCCCCTTGTTGCTATGTACACCTTCTATTTCGATTACTGATATACTGCTTTAACGTAATGTAATGTTTAATAATATATGAGTTAAGCCAGTAAAACAATGTTAAGCAGTTAAAACATGGAGTTAAAGCAGTTAAAGATGAGTTAGCAGAAAACATAAAAGTTAAAGCATAAAACATGAAGTTAAGCAGTAACCATATTGAGTTAAACAGTTAAAACAGTAAACAAGGTACTAAATCCCTTCATGCTAGTCCCCCCCCCCTCTAGTTGACTTACTATTATACTGCTTTGAAGGTATGTAATGTTAATAAAATATGCCGAGTTAAAAGCAGTTAAACTATGGTTAAGCAGGGAAAACATGTATAAGCAGTTAAAAGCAGTAAAACAAAAAGCATACTATCCACTTGTTGCATGTAACACTCTATTGGGATTTACTGATTTACTGCTTTAAGTATGAATTTTATAAATATGGTGAGTTAAAACAGTAAACGAACGAGTTTAAAGACAGAAAACAGTAAAACGAAAAGCATACTAATCCTTTATTTGCGGGTTTGGTAGAGGGATAATGTTGTGTGTACTACAGGATTAGGTGTATGGTCTAAGGTATGTTGATTCTGCCGTGCCTGTGTTAGCTTAGTGTGGACCTAATTGCCATATGGCTGGGTATGCTGTGATGCTGATATAAAAAAAAGCTAGTTGTTATGTGTGGTGTGTAAAAAGCCTATTGTGTGGTCGATGTGCTGATGGTTAAATAGCCTCAGCGGGGTGCGTTGTGCATAAGTGTCATATTTGGTTGTAGGGTTGGTGTAGTGTGAAGCTAGCGGTGTACGTATCTAGGGTGGTGTATGTGTATTATGTGATGTGTAGTCTGTGCAGTGTAAGGCTCTTTGTGGGTGTTATGTGTGTAAAGTAGCCTAGCGGGGGTGTGTGTGTGTGTATCATAAATCTGCGTAACGGTGTGTGTGTGTGTGTATGTGTGTGTTAAGATGTGAATATATGATATGTATGTGTGTTGTATGCATGATAGCGGTTTACTCTCTCTTCTCTCTCTCTCTCTCTCTCCACCTTCTACTCTCTTTCCTCTCTCTCTCGCATAGAATATACTATATACTATATTATATATATATATTATATATATATATATTATAAATATATTATATATATATATTATATATATATATTATATATATATATAAATATATATATATATATATATATCTTATATATATAAATATACAAATTGATATAAAATTTCCAGATTTATTTGGTAAAAGTATGGAAATAGCTGATTCCAAATTTTTGCTATTGTATAAGATCTTTCTATATGTAAAGATAAATGTTTATATATTAAAGGGCATTCAGACGGAGCCCAATTAGTTAAGTTCAATACACTTCCTTAAGAGCTACGGGATTCAGTTGCAGTCGTATGATGACTGGTATAGGCACATTTTTAAATTCCCACATTCTTTGTTTCCTTCGTTGTGGGGGATGATTCGCATCAGAAGATAGAGATGTTTATGCGCTGCGCATGATGACATATACATGTATTGCGCAAACGTTGTGCAAATACAATAGCCTAAGTAGTATTAAAGAATGACTATGTGGCGGACCATTCCTTAAGAAGCCAAGGCGTTCAGCGTACCTGTGAAACCTTCAGAGAGACAGAACAACATATATATTATATATATATAACTATATATAATATATGATATAATATATATTAATATAATATATATTAAATAATATAATTTATATATATATATATATTTACGGTGATAAACATAGTATATTTAAGATATGAGGCGGAATTTGAAAATAATTAATGTAAGTCATATATCAATGAATTATAATGGTATAGGGGATTTAGGAAACCTATCTTGGAGAGCCACAGACAGATACTGCGAGTCACGGTGCAGTGAAACGGGCTATAGAGATACGATGATGGTACAGGGTAGGAGCGAACGGGACTGAGGAATTGATGAGGGCTGTGTGTGTGTCTGTGTGTGTGTGATACAAGGTGCGTGTTATGTGTCTATGGATGTATTCGTGGATATTAAAATACATTTCATGATCCTATGTGAAATAAACTGAAATATTTCGGAAAATAAAAAGGATCATGAAATAGATGAGTATAGAAAAACAACGAGGCATGCGAACACGCAAAAAAACTATCCGAGATAGAATGCAGAATGTGGTAGACGAGACAGAGTCGGTGCAAGGATTCAGCGGGCCTTGCGGATTAAGCGAAAAACGCGTGGTGAACTCGAAAAACACCCACCCACCCTATCACTTAAGGGAGGAAATTCCAAGAAAAAAATAAATAAAAAAAAAAATAAAATCTAAAAAAAAAAAAATAAATCTAAATAAAAAATAAAAAAAGCCACTAAAAAACTAACCATGAAGCATAGACTGAAAGTATTACAAAATATATGAAAGGGAAAAAGTGTTAAATATAAAGCAAAAATGGGAGGTAAAAAAGTAGCAAATAGAAATATAAGGAAATGCCTTTAAAAAAGATCCCAGAAGAGGTATAACTGAAGTAAATAAAAAAAGCGCAAAAGGCTAAAAAAGTGTTGAACACATATAGAAAAAGGGCTAAAAGTTGATTTGAAATATAAGAAAAAAGGACTAAAAAGTGCTTGAGAAAATAAAAGAAAAAAAATGCTTAAAAAAGTTCCAGGTAAGGTACCTGAGTATTAAAATTAACCAATGCTCACTACATGGCCCAACATGGCCACGATAAATTACCCCAATCTAAGTGGTGGTAAGACATCGAATGTCACTTTCACCTCCACTTATTAAAACTTAAAACATAATAATCTTTTAATTTTATAATTAATAATAATACATATAATAAATATATATATTAATAAGTGGTGGAAACAAGGGAAAGAATAGAAAAAATGGTATATATATTATAATATTATTTTATATATATATATATATAATAATATAATAATATTAATATATATACTTAAATATATATTATATATATATATATATGTATATATAATATTATAATTATATATGTATATATATAATATCATATTATATATATATAATATATATATATATATATATTATATAATATAATATTATATAATAATATATTATATATATATATATATAGATGTGGACATTCATCACTTGGCCACAAAATTTCCTAATTAAAATAATAATGAAAATAATTTACCATAAAATTTTGTTTAGATTAAAAAATATATATATATTATAATAATACTATATATATACTTAATATATATTGTAATATATATATAATATTTATAATTATAATATAAATATTATATATATAATAATATTATATTTATATTATATAAATATAAATATATATATAATATTAATATTATAATTATATATATATATATAATAATGTATAGAATTATATATTATATATATTATATATAAATTAATATAATATATTTAATAATATATATATATATTATATATATATAATATAATATATAATATATAATATATATATATATAAATATATAATATAATTGTAAGGAATCTCATGTTGTGTTTTTTTTCAGCTTCTTTTCAATATTTTGTTCATTCAACTGAATCTGAAGAGGTAATAATGAAGAAAAGTCGAAATAATGAGACAAAATGGTGAGTTGTAACCATATCCAAAAGATCTCATTCAAAAATGGTGAGCTGTAACCTCCTCCAAAAACCCTCATTTAAAAATGGATAATTGTAACCCTATCCAAAAACCCTTATGTAAAACTGGTGAGCTGCAACCTAATCCAAAAGCAATCACTCAAAAATAGTGAGTTGTAACACCATCCAAAAACCCTCAATCAAAAATGGTAAGCTGTAACCCTGTCCAAAAAACACTCATTCAAAACTGGCAACGAGTAACATCATCCAAAAACTCTCATTCGAAAATGGTGAGCTGTAATCCCATCCAAAAAATCCTCATTCAAAAATGGTGAGTTGTAACCCCATCCAATAACCCTCATTCAAAAATGCTGAACTGTAATCCTATCCAATAACCCCATTCAAAAATGGTGAGCTGTAACCCCGTCCAATAACCTTCATTCAAAAATTGTGAACTGTAACCCTATTCAATAACCCTCATTCAAAAATGGTGAGCTGTAATCCCCCATCCAAAAACCCTCATTCAAATTTGATGAGCTGTAACTCTATCCAAAAAGCCTCGTTTAAATATATGTAATGGTTCATTTTATCACTCTACAACTTATTGAACTTTTCACTTAAATATATAAAAGTTTTACTTTAATATTGGTAAAGTACTGCAATTATTCGTCGCACGGGATTGCTTTTTTGAATGCACACCGCGTACCGCGTACCGCACCGCACACCACCAAAATAAGCGACGACCACACACGCACTTGTCCTTAACGATGTGTTGGTCAATCCCTAGTTTAATTAAAAGATTTTTTTTTTCAATAGTCCTGACTAATAAATATAAAATATAACCTAACAACTTTCATATAATTCTTGAAAGACAGAAATGAATAATTTAATTAAAAGGTTTAAATTTCTGAATAAGAATTTCTTTTAACTTTAGATCGTGGCACAATCGGTAAAGTGACAGCAGCATACATAAAGAGCACAGGGCCAGAGTTCGATCCCACTTATCAAATCCTAGAGTAAGTAATATAGCTAGAGTAGTCACCCTTCCTAATGTTAACGAACTATAACAACAGAAAATTCATATTATACTCACT
>JABUQX010090880.1:47500-60379 GCA_015478945.1 Trachelipus rathkii | reverse complement strand
AGGCACGGTAATAAAGCAAAGGGGCTCACCGGTAAGAGCAAAGGGGCACTGGGTAAAAGCAAGGTGGCTCATGGTAAAGACACTGGACACTGGTTGATCCATAATGAGGTATCAATAAGTAGTATTTGCTTGGAACTGGATGCTATCCGTGCTCGCTCGCGATCTCTCTTCTTTGTTTCTCTGTTTTCTGGTTTATCTGTTTGTCATGGTATTTCTCACATTTCGAGTGTTTCTGTCTCATATTTAGCTGGTAAAAAGTTAAGTTTTTCATGGTTCTGTACGTACAGTAATTATTTCATTTCTCTTTGCACGTGCGCTTCGCTTGCGGGGCTGGGGATCGCGACGCGAACGTATTGTGTGGATATGTAATTGAATGACGGAATAGACCGCATGTCCTATTCCCGGTTTTATTACAAGGTCGCATATGACGTGTTCTCTCGAAAGCTTCTCGAAGTAGTTACCTTACTTTCTTATCTGTCTTTTTTTTTTTGCTATCAATGGCCTGAGGTCTAATATTCAGTCGTTCGGCGATAGAAAGAAATGTGTCGAGCAGTCGCATGTCTGGAGATTTACGACTCATCTGATCAGAACGGGAGCTGACATTCTGTCCGTTGACGTTAGTCTGCGCTTTCCGTGGCTGTGAAACGCGATCACTTCTTGCAGCATCAGCAATAATGTAAGTTTCCTTAAGCTATCCTGCTCGCTTATAAACTGTTTTTTCGTACTTCTCGGTTGTTGACCAATCCAGTGTCATGTTGGTAGGAGAACTCGTTTGCGTTTCTTGTTAGTCGAATGCTGTCGTTGACCCGTATAGTTTCAAATTTTATAAATTCTATTTTAAAAATAGAACGAAAAAGCTGGTTATAAAGTCGAACTTTTACGAGAGATTGGGCTAGAAGACTAATAACACTTTGCGCTCTTGCTGCACAGTGGTGGCTTTCTCTCTCTCTCGTTTCAGTTTCGGTGTCGTCTTCCGTCGGACCATATATTCCTCTTCTCACTGAGCGTGTTTGTAAATTTAAGACTCGTCAGCTGCTGCGGTTTTCAGTGCAACTTAGGTACGTCGATTGGCTTAGAACCTGCCGCAACTTGCTGCTGCTTTACGCTTATCACCCGTATTTAGCTATATCATTAGGGAATTTGTCTCTGTTTGGGTAGTTCCCTAGTCGTCTTGTTCGATCAATAAGAGAGCGAGTTGGGTTCCCTTCTCTCATTGTCGTCGTCGCGCGTAACTCAAACCACTACGGGATTCCGCCCGATAGGTAGCTATATATTAATTGAGCCCATTTGGGTATGATGTGCACGGCGAGTCAGTCTTGCGACGGTAGCGATAACTGTTCGGCTGGTTTGCTGCGGTCTTTGTCTCTGAGACTCAGGTTAAGGTTTCGTGTGGCTGGACATATTGTCTTCTTGTATCGATATATGCTCAGAGCTTCCAGTATCACTACAGGAGTCTTGTGGTCCTGTTTTCTTGGAAAGTTTAAGGCGTCTTTTCCTATGTAAAATGTAGGTGTTTAAACGCTAATTCTGTGCCTATCCTAACTTATATTCGCGAAAATAATTCCAGGAGATTGTGGAGCATTGAAACTAATGTTCACTCATCGGATGCTGTGTGCGTGTGTTCTATTAGGCTTGCCTGTGAATTTGCCGTAGAGTGGTTATTTCGTCCGGCAGCGCCCTGCTACTCTGGTAGCATCTTACCCGGATGTAACTTTGTCCGCGGACGACTTTTTGCTGGGAGTCTCTGTGTGCTTTTATGAGTCTACTAGTATAAGCTTCATAATAGTTGCATCGATGCTATGCCGGATGTTAGCACTAGTGATACGTCGATTCTGGCTTAGAAACAAGCAACTTGCTTGCTATTACGTATTCGCTGCCTATATTTATAGCTATTCTTCATTAGGATTCTGGTCCTCTGTTTGGGTGACGTTCCCGTTCGTCGTCGTCAAAAGAGATGCGAAGGTTGGTTGCCTTAGTCTCTCTGTCGTCGTCGGCGACGAACACAACCCACTACGGATTCGCCCGAAGGTAGCTATTAGTGTTAGCCCATTGTATTGGCAGGCGAGTTAGTAAATATGCGACGGTGGATCGCCGGGCTGTCCTCCGTCTGAGACTAGTGATTAAGTTTGTTATTAGGCGTGATGCTTCTTGGGTTTAGTATAATATACAAAGTTCCATGATACACTCCTGTTTCTGGTTCCAGTGAACTTGCTCTGTTTACCGACTCCTACTACTGCAGATTAAAAATTATTTTCCATGAGATTGGGGTTCGAAGGGGTAGCTGTAATCACGATGGTGTGTGTTTATTCGCTTGGTTATCGATTAATATACACGTATCTGATCAATCGCTTTACGGCTCTTCTTGTTTACCACCATATAACTTAGCAAAATTTTTCCAGAGAATTGCGGGTCTGATAGAGTAACTGTATCATGACGATGTGCTCGTGTGTCATGCTTTTTGTTGGTTCTATACTTGCGGAGGTTGGTTATTCGCCACGGCTATGCGCTGCTCCTTTAATTCTCGGTAGTCTTACCGGAACTTTTGCCGCAAGACTGATTTTTTGCTGGCTGCTCGTGTTCTTGGGCGTACTGTAATGTAGCTGTCTTGAATAGGTTCCACGATGATAAGCTGAGGTGCGTCAACTTAGGACGTAGAATGGCTTGAAATTCCTCGCACTTTTGCCGCTCGTATCCTATTTAGCTATATTATACTAAGGGTACTCTTGTCTCTGTTGGGATCGTTTCCTGTCGTCTAGTCGTCACAGATGTAGCGAGGATTTGAGGTTTCCCTTCTCTCTCTGTGTCGTCTGAAGCGTCGAACAGACAAGTCTCATTCACCCGGATCGGCTCCGATTAGGTAGCTCTTTGGAGCTTCATTGTAGTGGCAGGTCGAGTCAGTAATTGCGATACTCGAGTTGAGTCCGCTCAGTGATGTGCCGCTCTCTGTAGATATAGGCTTAAGTTCGTGGCGGATGCTTCTTTGGTTGATATTAAACAAGTTTATCTGATAACACCTTCTGGTAGTTAGCTCTACTTTGCCCTACATGCGAAATTTATTCGCCTTAGGTTATGGGTGCACTTTCACTAACTTTTATCACGATGTCGTGTCTTGGGCTTTATGTTGATCAAATTTTTTCGGTAGTTTGGTCTTTTCGCAACGGGGAGCGCAAATTATATATATCAATATTATTTTTATTATATATATTATATATATATATATATTTTATTATAATATATATTATATTTATATTATATATATCTATATTTAATATATTTATATATATAATTATAATATAATATTATTATATATAGTATATATATATATTATTTTTAATATACTATATATTATTATGTATATAATATATTTATATAATTATATATTATATATATATATATTTAATCATATATATATATATATATATATATATTATTATATTTGACGCACACATCAAATTGGTGTTGTTCCTCTGGCGATCTGTGAATCTTATCTGTATACTATACGATTTGACCGCAATGTTGCTTAAATTGTATAATCACTAAAAATATGTCATTGTGAGTTTTCATGTTCATACATAATTTTTAATCTAATTGTTTCGTCTTTAGCTAACATTGGACATGAAGAATAGATATATCTAGTTAATTTAACTTCTTGGCAGCTTAGGTTTTTCCAACGATGCTTGGACATGACACTTTCTGTCTTTGTCTTTGTGAGGTCTTTAAGATTCTTTATTCGAGCGGTCGGCTACTTTATATTAAGTTCATTTTCCTTCAAAGTGTGAGACGAAAAGGACGCTTCAATACTTTTTGAATAGCGCAAAACAATATTTCATTGTTATAATATAATTGTACTCCACTAAAGGCAACACACATTATATATATATAATATATATATATTATGTACATGTTCATATATTATGAAAATATATCCGGTGAATTTCTATCGATAACAACCTTATATCCCTGATATATTTATTATTATTATATATATTATATATATTTATTATATATATATATATATTATATCTTAATTATATTATAGTATATATATATCTTAATATGTATATTTAATATATTATTATAATATATATTTATATTATATTTATATATTATTATATATTATTTATATGATATCTATATATTAATATAGATATATATAAATACGTATACTAAGATAGTAAATAAAAAAGTAAGAAAAATGCAATAATGAACACCAAACCTATAAATCTTAACTGAAGAGAAAGCGGTAAGCTTCCGTTATTTTCATATTTAGGTTACTTCCTGAAAAAAGGCAGTATTGTTTCTTCGAGTGGCGACAGAGGAAATTGAGTCATTTTTGAACGTCAGGAGGCAAGTAATTAGTATTTATTATTTCCTATTTACATAGAAAACTTGATGTTATGATTTCTTAGAATTATATTCATAGTTTGCATGCAGTTTGGAGTAATATTTTTTATAAAATATGATTCAAAAAAATAATTTTTTTCGGGAATCTTAACTTTATAATAAATAAAATTATTTTCTAATTATAAGAAGATATTAAAAAAATTATATAGTATTTTGCTATCAGTTGCTTAGGGTGAGTGCGGCATAGTAAGCCAATATAGCTAGTTTTAGCGTATAGTAAAATTACTATATTATATTATATTATTATATATATATAATAATATATATATATTTATATTAATTATATATTATTATATTATTATTATTTATATATATATATATTTATATGTATAGTTTTATATATATTTTTATAAATATATTCTTATATTTTTTATATATATTATTATATAGTATATATATATATAATATATATATATATACTATATATATGTATTTATATATATATATTTATTTATTAATATCTATATATATATATATATTATATATATATATAAATATATTTTATATATATATATTATTGTGAATGTGGCTGGCAGTTTATTTTGATTACCATATTAATATAGAGTAGAATAATAATTTAACTTTTTACTAGAATATGCAAATCATTGATGTAGTATTGAAACTCACTATTTTCCAAGGACAATTTGTCGCCCTAAAAGTATGTGTTAGACTATGAATTTGATATCAGAAGAGAGAAGATCAGAAAATTATTTATTAGTGACGTGTTAAACAACTGTAATTGCTTTGAATTACATACAGAGTATTTTCCAGGACAATACAGTTGTCGCCCTAAAAGTTTATGCTTGTGATGACTGGACGTACACTCTCGACTGCTGGATTTGGTCACGTTTCTTTTACAGATTGGTTACTAAAATTAGGATTCCATTTCTTTAATTTTTTGAAATTGAATGTCATAAAAATCTCTATTACTCCCAATTTTGTACGAGTCATTCATTATATTTGAAGGTGGAATTTCCCTGGTATATTTTAAATCATATGATATAATCTAAACTATCCTAGTAATTATTAACTTTGTTTAAAGGGTGTGTTTTTCAAAGTGGAGAACTTTGTTTAGTGAATTAATATTATTACGAGAATAATTGTTTATGAATTAGCGACCATTACGAATTAATTATTTAAGTTGTTTATATCTGTGTACTGTCGGTTATTCAGAGAATTTAATAAAGTTAGGTTGAAGTTATGGTGGGGTTTTGTTAAGCGAAGAATATATTGTTTTTGGGTTTTTAGAGAATTTTAAATAGTAATGATTAATACAGATTTTTATGAAATAGTTAAGGGTGGAATTTTAAAGAAAGAGGGGGGGAGAAAGGGTGGGAATATATAAATTGATAGGGGTGGTTTTAACCTTTTTATTATTGATTTTAACTTTTTATTGTTATTGTTAGTGTATTTTGGCGGCGGGTGGTGTGCCTTAGGGTTGGGAGTGTACGGAGTGGGGGGTCAAAGCGTGCAGCCTGAGTGAGTGTATTATTGAAGGGAAAATGGGGAGAGGAGTTTCGGTGGGATGTTGAGTGAGAGGGTAATCGAGATTTGAGAGGAGAGTGGTTAATGTTGCAAAAAAAGGTTGATGTGATAGGGTACCATGAATAGCTGAAGGGAAGAGGGAGGTGGATTGGCAAATTAATAGGGTTGTTCAGGGTGAATAGAGAGTGAGGGGAGGGGAAGGGGTGGGATAGTTGTGAGGAGGGTGTTGGGATAAGGTCCAGTTGTGCAGCGTAGTTCGAGGGTACTGTGGGAAAGTGAATTGGGGGGGAATGTGGGTGATTTATATGCGCTATGCCAGTGAATGGAGCGAGGAGGAGGAGAGAGAGTTTTGAGTGAGTTGAATGATGGTGTTGGGAAAGTTCGGGGAATGATAAATTTGTCTTTGGGAGATTTGATGCAGGAGTAGGAGGAAGAAAAGGGGTGAGAAAGAGAAAGTAAGGAGAGGAATGTTAATGGAGGAAGTCTGTTAGAGTTGTGTGTGATAGAAGAATGATAATTGGGAATACTTGTTAAAGAAGTGAAATCTAAGTATACTGGAAGAGTGAGATAAGGGGGGAGGGCGGTAGGATTAAATGTGTTGTAAGGGCGGTAGAGGCAGATTACTTGAATGTAATGTATTTAGAGGGCGGGGAGGGGGATATCGATCACTATTTGGTGGTTGTTAGGATAAGGGTGGGAGGAGAGGGGATAGGGAAAGGGGGGGAAAGAGGAGAGTAGAAGTGATAAGGTGAAATTGGAGGAAACAGTGTGTAAGAGGGAGTTTTGGAGAGGTATGGAAGATAGGTGGAGAGACGTGAGGGGTGGGAAGTGGGAGTTGGAGGGGGAGTGATGAGATTTAAAGAGGCTATGTGAGCTAGAAGTATGTGGAGTCAAGAGGGTGGTGCAAGCAGAAGGAAATGGGAGCGAATGGTGATGGAGGTGGGGGTGGGTGAATAAGGAAAGAGGAGCTTATGTGAAGTGGTTGGCAGTAGGAGGGGAGATGGGAGATACTAGAGGGTAGAGTGGAAGCACAGAGGGTGGTGAGAGGGGAAGAGAAGCAGATGAATGGTGTGAAGTCGGAAATGTTATGAATCGGGGAGAAGTGTTCTGGAAAGAGTTAATAAAAAAGGGAAGAAGGGGGTTGGGGAGAGGATCAAGGGGAGGGATGGGGGTGATAGGAGAGAGATGGGTGAGAGAGGTGGGGGAGTTTTTGTGGTTATTGATGAGTGTGGGGGGAGAGGAGTTTGCAGAGGTTGGAGGGGAGGGAAGTGAAGAGGAGGGGGAGGATGAATAACAATGGAGGCATTATTAGGGGGCTTGATTAGGCCAGGGATCCGGGTTGGATGGTGGGGGTGGAAATGTTCGAAGGAGGTAGGGGTGGAGGATGGCTGTATAGGTTTACATATTGTTGGAGGAGTGGTAGGTCCAGGTTGGGAAATGGTTGTTTTGTTCCCTGTATAAGCGGGAAGGGGATAGGATGGAATGTGGGAATTATGAGGTTATTTTTTAAGTTGGTAGGGAGTGTTGGGAGAATATCTGATTGAGAGGAGGTTTAACGAGGGAGAATGGGGGAAAGAACAGGATGGATTTAGGGAGAAGGGTGTGGGCCATGTTTTACTAGCTGCCTGTGAGAAGTAAGAGAGGAAAGGGAAGTGAATGGGTGTTTTTTTAGAAGAGAATCCCACGTATGTGTGAGAGGGTGAATGTGGGGGTGTTGAGGAAATGGAGTTGGGGGTATTTAGGTAAGGTTTTAGGCTTCTATAGAATATAGAATGTGTGTGAGAGTGATAGGTGGGGAGAGTGATAGGAAGGAGAACGAGAGTGAGGCAGGGGTGTGTAATGTCGGCGTGGCTATTCAATTTGTTTATGGAGATTGTTTCAGAGGGATGGTGAGGGAGGGGAGGGGGGTGGAATTGAGAATGGGATGATAGAGTGGAAGGGAATGATACTTTTGCGGACGATATGCCTAGTTGGGAGACGCGGAAAAGGTCTGAGGTATTTGTGAGGGAGTTTGGATGAGAATGTGTGGAAGGGGCTATGAAGTCAATAGGGTAGAGTAAGTTGTTTCGTGTTTGAGGAGGGGGGAGAGAGGAGGGGAGGGAGGGAGATTAGAGTAGGGGGTGTAGTATTGGAAGTAAAGATTTTTAGATATTTAGGGATGGATTTGGGTAAGGGGGAGGGATGAAGGAGGGATAGAACATAAGGTGGTAGAGCATGAGAAGCTTTTTGAGTGGTCTGGAGAATGTATGGAACGGGGGGTAGTTATAAAGAAGTTCGATAGAATGTCTGAAATTTGTGTACGACGTGTGTTGGGTGGTGAACGTGGGGTTGAAATGCCGGTAGGAAAGTTGGAACGTATTTGAGATGAAGGGGTTGAAGCGGTTTGCGGGGTTAGCAGAAGGGAGAGGATTAGGAAGGGGTGAGGGAGAGATTTGATTGGAGGAATGGTTTGGTTGGGAGAGCGGAGAGGGAATGTTAAGATGGTCATTGATCTAGTGAGGAATGGAGGAAACGAGAGTGTTTAGGAAGTTTGGGAGCCGAGGGGAGGAAGGAGAGAAGGGGGGACAAGAGGAGGTGGATGGTGGAATAATGGAGATGCTGGAGGAGGGAGGGATGAGGGAGAAAGAGTAGGTGTTGGCGAGAGATAGAGCGGGGTGGGGGGTGGGTGGGGGCGAGATGAGGAAAATATGAATTAGGGAGGCTGCATACGTCAAGCGGGAAAAAAGTTTTTAGAATAATATAATATATAAATAATAAATATATTATTTATATCTATATTATAATTTACCTTATATATGTATTAGTATATTTATTATATATATTAAATATATATTATATAATATATATATTTATATATATATATAAATATATTTATTATATATTATATATTATTTATATTATGATATTATATTGAATATATTATATATATTATTATTATATATATCTATATATTATTATAATATATTAATATCATTATTATTATTATATAATATTTATATATATTACTTATATTTTATATAATATATATATATATATATAATATATATATATATTTTGTATAGTGAATTCAGGTAATAGACGCTAAGTTTATGTAGGATATACAGGCCGGCCTGAATTATTATAATAACTGCAATTTATTAAAGTAGTAATATAATTTTTTTACATAAAAAATGGTCTTATAGATGTTAAGGGTTAGTTTCGTTTTACTGACTATAGATCTCTTTCAGATGCTATGATGAGATTATTAATAGCGTCTGAGAGATATAATATAAGTAGATCGAAAGCTAGCTCTTACATCTGGAAGACTTTTATATGTAAATTTATTCAATTTTATACTTTGAGTTTATTATTAATATTAGGATCCTAATTATATGTATTCTATTTATATTTATATATATACAGAGTTCTATGTCTGTATTATTATATAAAATAATATATTTTTAAATATAATTTATATATATAATATACTAATAGATATATTATATATTGATATATATATATATATATATTATTATATTATATTACTATATATATATTATATATTATATATATATATTATATTATATATACTTTTATATCTAGTATATATAGTATTAAGAATATATAAATGTAGATAATAATTTAATGTATATATAGAAAATATAATTAATTTATATATTTCAGAGATATTTTATATATTATATATCGATATTTAATATATATATATTATATATATCTATAATATATATATATATATTATATAATATATATATATATAATTATATAAATATGGGTTTTGACCCAGCCTCGTACTGTTATCAAGTATTTTTTAACAACAGTCTCTAATGAGTTTAAACAGTGACTGTATTTGAATTTCTCTTCTCAGAAGAAAGGTGCCAGTAAACTTTTGAGAGTCTCGCTCATCACGCGGGTCAGGGTCAAGCAGAGATAACTCTGAGGGGTATTATCACTTATTTTTTAAACAGCTAGCCCTAGCAGTTTAATAAATATTATAGATTTTTAATATCTCCTTTGTGAGTTTTAAATCCGATCCATCAAGTTACTATGGAAGTGTTTTAACAGCAGATCGCTCTAAACCAAAAGATGACTCCAACCTTAGAAGAAAACTTCTTCTCTAAAGACATGTAGTCAGTACTTTGACGTCCTCCTCTCACATTGGGCATAGGCTTCACAAGGCTTACTAAAGAGAGGATGTAGCACAAGTACTTTTAAACTTGCTCGCTCTAGAGATTATACATCAATTATTGTTATTTTCTTATGGCTTCGACGAGCCCTCTGTTGTTATGCAAGTGTTTAAACACCAGGCTATGATGGTAAAAGAACTTGTATAACAACGAGAGGTTTCGTTTTTACCCTTGACCAAAGTGTTGAGCGTTGGTGGTGGGGTCTCTGTCAAGGGTGACTGACTATTCTCGGGAGAGTATTTCCAGTGGAACTCTACTTTTTGCTCATGTGGCCAGTGTAAAACAAACATGCTGCATAATAATGGAAGGCAGAGTTCGAGCCTACAGAAGGGATTATAATATTTATATATATTACTGCAAAGAAGTGAGCAGTTTAAAAATGGTTGACGATACTTTCTCGTTGATGGGTGTGTCCCTGGCCAGTTGTAGAGGTTGTTCTGTAAAAGTTCTAATTTTTCTGAGAGAGAGTATTCTTCTAATTGAAGCGAGATATGAGGGATGAGGGTAAAATTGAACAAGATGGTGGATTCCAAATCCAAGAAGATTATATATATATTATATATATCTCTCTTATATCTATACTATTATATAAATAAAATTATTATATATATATTATTATGTATTATATATCTATATTATTATTATAATTATATAATATATATATTATTTAATTCAGTTATTATATTATTATTAATATAATATATATTTATTATATTATAATATTATATATATATATATATATATATAGTTAATATATATTATATATATATTTATATAATATTATAATATTATATTATTCTATATTATATATTATATAGTATATTATATATATAATTATCTATATTATATTATATAATATTATAATATATATATATATATATTTATATAATATTAATAAAATATATATTATATTTAATATTAAATTCTATAATTATAATTATTATAGAATATTACTATTTATTAGTATATAATATATTTAAACTTAATATATATATATATTATTATATATATATATATTATTATATATATAAATATAAATTTATATATATATATTTTATATAATTATACTTATTATTATTATATATATTTATATGATATTATATTATTATATATATCTATATATTACTATATTTAATATAATATAGGTATATATATATTATATATATATATATATATATTGTATTTATTATATTATTTCTTTCTTTATATTTATTTTAACTATATATATAGTATAATTATATATATATTACTACATCAGAGGTGGGGCATCGTCTTCATAAACGTAGTTACGTATCGTTCTGCGTTACTTGGGAAAAGTGTTTTCGTTATCGTTCTTCGTTCTTTGAGGAAAAGTAAGGATGCGTTACTTGCGTTCCGTTATTTAGCCTTTTCATATGGCTTAATTACGGTATCTTAAGAAATTTATTTGTGTATTTTAATTTTCAACATTATCATTATATTAAAAACATCACTATGTAAGACCTAGGTGCTCAGGACTTGTCCTTTGGATCCACCAACCGAGTTTATTCCTCGACTCCTGGCTACATTCGAAAGCTTGCTCTCGTTTTCTTTTCATCCAATATATTAAATATTTAAACCAGACACTTGTTTTCCCCTGCTCACATTACATATTTACCGGAGTGATGCTCACTTACGACATTAACTTTTAATCTTATTAGGGTTTCCTATAATCTCTTTAACCCTGAAATTCTCTATCAATCTCTAATCATCTATCAGATTTCGCCGACAAAAATCTCAAATCATAGGTATGGATCCTCCTCTTCTTACCATCTTCTTAACCGATTGTGGAGTCGAGTCGAAGTCGGCGGAGCGGGGAGTGGGGAGTCGTATTTTGACGAGATGGCGTCGGAGTCGGCGTCGGAAGCGTGTGGGAGTCGGGAGTCGGTAATGATTATGAAGGGGGTGAGTGAAGTCGAAATTTTGAAACGACCCACAATCTGTTCAACAACATCCCTTCTCCCCTCTAATTTTTAATAACATCCATTCCTTGAATGTCGGGAACATAGAGATTGCGATCCATTGTATAATAACATTAGGCTAAAATCGAACCTGAAAAGGTATTACTATCCTCTCTGTATAAGTGATTGTATAATAGTAATTGAGGAACTGGATTAAGATTTTGCAAATAGAGTTTTCGATTTATTTCACTGTCTATCTGTTTGTTACTATGGTTGTTACTATGTGTTTGTTTGTATATCTCTTTCGAAACATAAAACACAGTTATACTTAACGCATTTTAAATTATTTCTACAGAAAGCATAAGCAAATTGTTTTTTAACTTTAGGCTTTTTGAAAATCTTTATTTTTCCGATTTCCTTTACTTATATTGCGGTATAACAATTTATAACTTACTTGACAAAGGCAATCTGTAAATGGAAGGGTTCCATCATCAATACCATTCGCCTCGTTTCTTGATATTTCACCGGTATTTCTCTATACCTGCGGTTTACCATTTTTCACTTTCTCGCTCGTAGACTTCTCCTCTTACTAATGACTATGCAAATATATGCTGCACCATCAACAACACATTCCTATCACTTTCATTCTGAATGTTATCCGATTTTCGAAGTGTTCAAACATTAGTCATATCTCATCATTACGAGCCATCTATTTCATACTTCTGTGATTCGCCTTATTCTTTTATATATATATATATTATAGTATAATATATTTATTAATATAATAATATAATTATTATTCGCTATATATTATATATATATTATACAGTAATTATATATTATATATTATATTCTATATTTTATATAATATATTATTATATATTAAT
>JABUQX010090880.1:10000-35000 GCA_015478945.1 Trachelipus rathkii | reverse complement strand
CTATACTGGCCTAACATAGCTATTATACAGTTTACTTATAACTTCCTTGCTCTTGTAAACAACATTGCGATTTATTATGCCCAGCATCTTATTAGCTTTATTCCTAGCTTCCAAACACTGATTAGCTACTTTCAAATTACTGCTTATAATCACACCTAAATCTTTTTCTTGGTCCACAGACTCAAGCCAATCCCCATTCATATCGTAGTTAAAACTTTTATTTGAGTAACCTAGGTGAAGAACCTTAACACTTTTTACTATTAAAATTCATTTGCCACTTATCTGCCCACCCAAGAAGTTTATCAAGATCATTTTGAATCTTTATGCATCCTTCACTATTCCTAACTGAGGTGGCCACTTTAGTATCATCTGCAAACTTAGAAACCTTGCATTTAAGTCCCTGGTCTAAATCATTTATATATATGAGGAACAATAGTGGCCCCAGCACTGAACCCTGTGGGACACCACTCTTCACTATTTCCCATGATGATTTATTCACACTGTTTTCTATTTCGCAACCACTCTTTAATCCAACCATGTACCACTCCACCTATACCACATTGCAATAACTTTTTCATCAGCCTTATGTGGGGAACCTTATCAAAAGCTTTACTAAAGTCTAAATATACAATATCAACTGGATGTCCTCGGTCGATGCAGTCAGTAATGTATTCCATAAATTCTAAAAGGTTTGTCTGACTTGACCTACCCTTTCTGAAACCGTGCTGGGAGTCATACAATACCTTGTTATCTTCTAAATATTTCTCTATATGACCTTTCATTAACTTTTCCAGAACCTTTACAACCAGAGATGTTAAGCTAACTGGCCTATAATATCCCAAATCTTCCTTACTACCTTTCTTATAAATAGGCACAACATATGCTGTTTTCCAGTCATCTGGTACCTCACCAAATGTTATAGATCTCTTAAAAATCAAATACAGTGCCTTTGCAATGCTGGTACTACCCTCTTTCAGAATTCTACTATATATACCATCAGGGCCTGCAGCTTTACTTGGGTCAATATGATCTAATAAACGTTTTATATCTTTTACATCAAATTCAAATTCTGTAAGTATTTGTTACATGCATACAAGAACTATTAGTCTCCAAACTATTATCTAATCTTTCCTCAGTAAACACTGAAGCAAAATAAGCATTGAAAATGTTGACCATTTCCTTATCTGAACTCACTAAATTTTCATCAATTTTAATTGGACCAATTGTCCTATTCTTACTTTTAAATTTATAAAAGCTAAAAAACTTCTTCAGATTCTTATTACTATTCCTTGCTAAATTAATTTCTGCCTCTCTCTTTGCCTTTCTTATTGATTGGTTAAGTTCATTTCTATTTTTCCTATAATTTTCTAAATCATCTTCCCTATTACTACCTTTGAATATTTTAAAACATCTATGCTTTTCATTGATTTCTTCTTATCTCTCTTATTCCACCAAACAGGTTCTCTTGCCACCCTAATTTAAGGGTTCTTTGATCAAATATAGGTTAGGTCTCGGTTTATGTACCTGCCAGTTCAAGTTAACAAGATTTGTTAAGTATACATAATTTTACTCTGTGTATACATAACAAAATTATCATAACCTGATTGATCAAGGTCCTAAACCGAGACCTAACCTATATAGATCGATGGTGCTGTGAACCTAGCCCTAACCTAGATGAATCTGCATTGCTGTAAACCTAGAGCTAACCAAGATCGATTGATATTTAAATATATATATATATATATATATATATATATAATATATATATATATATATATATATATATACAATATATATATAAATTATATATATATATATATACATATTATATAGCTAAAATATTGCTAAACAGATTAAAAGAAAATAAATTGTCTTAATTTTTTTTTGGTTCTTACATAAAAATGCTCTTTGAAATTAAGTTCATTTTGTCTATATAATCAAATCATTGATAATCATAAAAAGCTATTGATTAACAATAATAATTTTACTAATGTATCAATACCAGAAAAAGAATATCAAAAGTGTTATACCTATGCGAAGGAATAAAGCGTAATTTCATTAGGCGGTTATAATTTTCAGTGAAATTCTTTGGAATATCAGAACCTGAGGAAATATTGATTTTTTTTCCATAATCGTTTTTTTTAATATCTTTCCTCTCCATCTGAAATACTTGCCAAATGTTTTTCATATGTAAATATATTCCAGTATTCAGTTTTTTTCTTTATTTTAAAATTTTTATGATAATTTAAGTTCCAGTTATAATAAATTTTGTTTTGTATACACATTTAATTTTGGTATAGTTTACCAAACCTTTCATAACCTTAGTGATTTTGGATTTTTTAAAAAAAGTAATATATTGTGTTTATAGCAATTTCGTACTCGAAGTGATATCTTTTAAATGTAAGTTTTCAAAAAAAAAATTATTTTTTTTTATTTTCAAATTTTGATTATGAACTTTTATGTTTAGGTTATATTAAATTTTGTTAAGTAGATAAAGTAAATCTGCATATAGCTACTTTACCAAACTTATATAACCTTACAGGTTTTCATATATATATATAATATATATATATAATAATATAATATATATATATATATATATATATATAATATATATATATTTAATTTATATATTATTATACGGTAATATATATATATATATATATATATATATATATATATATATAGTATATATATATATATATATATTAATATAAATATATTATATATATATATATAATATTACGGTATATATATATATAATATAAATCTTATATATATATATAACAATATATATATATAATATATATATATATATATATATATATATATATATATATATATATATATATATATATATATATATATATATATATATTTTATATATATATATTATATATATATATATTATATAATATATAAAAATAATATATATATATATATATATATATATAATATATATTAATATATAAATATATATATATATTAACAAATTTTGATAAATTCTTAAAAAATTTGGCAGCATTGCTTCATCCATTTTCGAGCTTTATTTTTATTTTTATTGAAATTATAAACATAGAATGTATGAAAATCCATAAAAAAATTAAAATAATTTAAGATACCATTTTTGTACATTAAATATACCCCTTATGCAATGTTGCCATTAAAAAAAAATTACAAAAATTAGTTTTTGTTTTTTTTTTATGTTAAAATTTGGTTTAGGACCCATTAACTTTAGGTTATTATAAGTTTTGTTAAGTATGCACAATAAATCTGTTTCTACTTAACAAATCTTATCACAACCTTAACTAGTTTTATGACCTAAAACCAAAAGCAATACATATGGCAATGATGTTTACGGCATCAAACATTGGTAGATAAAATTAAAAGAAAAAAAAAAAAGATTATCAGACAAAAAAATTATTACATCACATTGTAATATTAATCTCAACAATTACCCAGTATTTATATTAATTAGACTCTGGAACTCTAAAATTACCATTTAAAAAAAAAAAAAATATTATAATGCAGATGTATATATATATATATTCTGATTTCAGAAATTGGGAATCATTTTACTGTACTCCTTTTTTTTTATGTAAAGACCAAACTGTCTTTGCCATATATATATATATATAATATATATATATATATATATATATATATATAATATATATATATATATATATATATATATATATATATATATATATATATATATATATATATATATATATATATATATATATAAATATATATATTACTAAAATAAATTTTTTAATTTTTTATTTATATTGTATAATAATTGTCTTACTCATTTTTTTTTTTTATTCATTTTTGTAAATTTTATGTTCCTAGTGTTCAATAGAGTAGAAATAATGAGTGACTGGATGGAACTAAAATATTACCAATGTCCACAATAAAACATTTAAATGCCAGTTTTCAGTAATTGAAAACTACACTAAATTATTGCACTAAATTATTTTACTTCAGGATGTATTACTGATATTAATAGTTAGTTTTTATAGAATCGTGATTCACTACAGTATTATTCCAACTCTATTGAAACCATAAAGACAAAATAAATTAAATACAGCCTAATAAAGTAATGAAGTTGTGGAAAACCAATTTTTTATAATAAAAATACAAAATACCAGCAAATTTTACTAATAATAATAATGGTGATTCCTTAGCCCTTCTGGAATACATATTTCTGCTCTATTAAAACCATAACTACAAAATATACTGAATTGCAATAAAAACACCTTAATAAACTTTGGAAGACCAGTTTTATGCAATAGAATAATTGGAAATTTTATAATTAAAAGTAATAGGAAATTTGGTCTTACATTGATATTTATGATATTGATATTGGTTCTATTGATATATATAAATATTATAAATATAAATTTTAAATATACAGTATGCTTTACTTTGTCACGCACATTCCCCTCCTATCAGAAACAGGGGACCTGGAGGTACTTTGGTACCAGTGGATTGGAGATTTCCATGACCAGAGGTCTGATAGTTTTAGTGCAGTGAAATTTAGGATGGGTAGAATGTATTGCCTACATACTATTGAAAAAAATTTTTTTTCAGGCTTTTAAAAAATTATATTGTTAAAAAAAAAAAAAAAAAAAGGTATCAATCCAACAATTGAATGAATTGCAGAAATTCCAGATGATGACATCCCAAAATCATTCATAATCAAAGTAGTCAATAATAGAGAAAATAATATGCTAGTCATTTCAAGGAATAGTATAGGAAATATATATATATATAAATAAAATATATAATATATATATATATATATATATATATATATATATATATATATATATATATATATATATATATATATATATATATATATATATATATATATATATATATATATAGTATAGGCTTTATGCGGTAAGACCAAAAGGATATAATCGTCTTCCCGATTTTTCCCCTAAGTGCACTTTGGAATTTTTTTTTTCTGAAATTCAAGGCATTAATAGTAGGTAATAAGCACACAAAAAAATAATAATGTAATTCTAATAATAAAAGTTTTATTAAAGTTTTAATAAAGCTCATTCAGCCTGACCTTGGAGGGGTGAATCGGACCATCTGTTTAAATTCCTCTTTTACATATAAATTCAATTTTGTTTTAATTTTGACTTAATATAATAATTGTTTATCATATTAAAATTAGTAATAAGTAATAAAAATTAAAAATATCAATAATGATACATAAAAGAATAAAAATAAGGTGGTCCAATTCACCCCTCTCTGCTCAAAAATTGACACTTTTGATATAGTATTTTTTATTATTAAATTTCATTTTTTTATTGTAATTTTTACTTAATATCAGTAACTATTATTATTTTTAGAATTTAATTAGAAGGAACAAAAAAAATGTCAATAATACGTAAAATACGAAAAACAATGGGTGGTCCGATTCACCCCATCATAATTTTTAGGCGGGGTGAATCGGACCAAGTTAGGCCCCCTGATTTAGTCACTAGTACTGTTTGGAACAAAAAATTTACTTTGCCAGTTTAAAGTTAACATACTCCGAGTGTATACACTGAAAAATAATTAAAATCCATTCCACAATTTTTTCATTTATAACAAAAATTTTAAAAAACTCATAATTTTCCAAAGTGAAATTCTATTGAAGGGCATTTTGTACCCTAATTTTTAACATTTTTTTAAAAATAACAGAGCTGCCTCTTTTGAATCAAAGATGATCTAATTCAAACTTGTAGTACTACCACGATGAGCATTTAAATGAGCAAAAAAAAAATTTTTTTATTTTAGATCGGACCGAATCACCACTCTAAAAAGGTGGGCCTTGGTCACCCCGCCCGATGCTATATATACGTAATATAGTATATATATATATATATATTATATATATATATATATATATAATATATATGATATATATATATATATATATATATATTATATATATAATATATATGATATAATATATATATATGTGGCCTCTAACTCCCCTCATGCAAGAAATATGCAACCTTGAGATGTTGTACCATCACAGTAGGGAAACCCTGAGGTCCATTAGAATAATCATAATAAGTTGTGTCTGATGTCCTTTAAGTAATAGCAGTCTAGTAAGAACTGTTGTGTGTGATCGTTAGTATGGGAAAGGCATCTTTGACTGTGAGTGAAGTGTGATTTGTTAATTTTGAATTTATATTCTTGAAGCGAGGGGCAGTGCATAGACCAATGGAGATGGAACAGCATTACATGAGTTTGACAGTCCAAGGATTGTTCCATAGTGGATATTTCGGGTGGATTGACTGTTGGAGCACTCTATTGTAGAAGTGTACTTAAAAGGGGAAGTTTGCAATGTCATTAACAACAAAGAAAATATATTGATTTAAATATATACTTCAAATTCAAGGTTACCAAAATATGAATATAGCTATATATTGAAATTATTTATTTAAATATTAGGCATATGATTTTAGTGTTACATTTTGTGTATGAAATGGGAAGGTTAAAAAGTATTTGAGCACTTGCTTTGTCCCTAACTTATAATTACAACTTAAAATGTTTATTTTGATTAAGGTTTAAATGGCACGTCTGAAATGCAACACAGCACCTATAATATGTCAACTAAAGTTTTAAGAAAAAATCCATTTCCTTCAAACTCTTAACTGTAATGCCAGAATTATAAATATTAATAAAAAGATAGGGATTCATGACTTGTGCTCGAATTTTAATGAATTTTTATCTCAAATATAACTGCCATCTTGTAGTATTGTGTTTATGGCATAACCATGAATATATAGTTCTTTTGTAAAATACATTTAACCAAACCAACATCAAGTTTGCTATATTTACAGTTTCTCTATTTTTAAAAAAGGTTTATCAATTCCTCATTTGACTTACAAAATTAGTGTGTTAAGTACAACTTTGAAAGTTAGACATATGTTAATTTTATATGGGTTCCAGGACATGGGAAAATAACAATGCATGATGTATTAGATTAAGGGAAAGGTTTTTCTGTTATTTTTGCTTTCTAATTTTAAGATCTTCAGTTATGTATGCTTACTACTTTAAAGTATTCAAATTCAAAATCTAATATATCATTATTTTTAGTATTGCAACTTATAGGAAGACTCTTCAAATCATCATAAATGTTTTTCATTATCTGTGTTTTCCCAGATTGTGATTCATGATTGATCTAGTAGTATATATGTATGCTCATTGTAGATAAGAACAAATTGTCCTTTTTTAGTAGCGATTCATCTTTTTGAGGAAACTCTAATCAAATGCACGACTTAATTTTTCAAAAATGTGTATTCTAAAATATATTTTTATTGATTCTCCAACTATTTTGAGTAATCAGAGAAATATTACATCAAATGCTTCAATTTTTCTGTAACTGTTAATTTATTAAAATATTCTTGCTTGAGCCTTTTCTGAATCTTTACATTTTTTATTTTCATAAAGTTAATTTATTTGATGTAATTTCATATGTGTAGTAGAATAGGATTGTTGTACATGAAAATACTTACACATGCCATTGCCCTCATTGGTTCTGTGCATGTTAAATTTTTAAAAGCATGGAAGTTGAGTAAAAAAAAAAAAAAAAAAAAAAAAAAAAAAAATATATATATTATATATATATATATATATATATAATATATATATATATATATATATATATATATTATATATATATAAAAATATATATATATATATATATATACCTTACCTTCTCACCCCTAACCACCCTGTCATGGGAGAGGCCACACTGCATTCAGGTACCCCGCTGATGCCACCAGTCTCCTCCAGAGATCCTCCAGGGATGATATGTTCCATGTTATTCTGTGTTGAGAGTTGGCTAAACTGGAGAGAAAGAAGTGGGATGTGTCCTCCAGAACCTGGTTTACAGCTATGACAGATGTTTGTGGTGGTTTGGTTAAGGTAGAATCTGTGTCAGTAGTATTGTAATTTAGGGTGGTGGCTGCATCTTAGCTTTGCCAAGGATGATTGACTTGTTCTTTTTAGTGAGTTGAATTCTGGTGCTATTTCTGGTGGGTGTTTATTTAAAAGGTTGTTTGGTGGTTTGCGTCTTAAGTGGTTTTCTGTTAGTATCATGTGGATTTGTTTGGTGTATGTTGTGTTGTTTGGTGGAAGTGGAATGTTGTTTGGAATTTGTTTGTAGTATAGAGCTGGTGAAGGAGGAGGTTGTTTGAGTTTGTGGTGGGGGGGCTAAAGAGCACAATGTGGCATGGGTGTTTTGGTTTTCAAAAAGAATTGTGTGCCTAACATGTCCAGGTGTGTGTCTATGGGTAGAATTTTGGTTTCTTTGTGCAGTTGTTGTTGTGGTGTTGTTGATGTGCATCCGGTTATGATTCTTAGAGCTTTGTTTTGTGTCTTCCAATTACATTCATTCCTGATTTTATCAATCTTTCTCGTTCTCGATCATTTCACCAATCTCCTCCATTCTTTATCATTTCACCAGTAATTTCATCTATACCTGCAGATTTACCATTCTTCAACTTTCTCACTTTACCCATTACTTCCTTCTTACTAATGAGCTCATCCCCAAAATACCTATTGCTTCTTGCATCATCAGACACACACACATACATTCACTTTCACCTCATTACTGCCAATGTTGTGCAGATTTTCGAAGTGCTCCCGACACACTCTCCTCACATCCATTTCATCAGTTACAAAAGCACCATCCCTATTCATTATTATTCGCAGATTCCCCTTATTCTCATTCTTAACCTTTTGCGTTTCCTTACAGAAGAGCTTCCTATTCCCTTGTAAGTCCCATCCATCCCCTTCCAAACTGTTCATTTATCCCTTTTTTCCTCCTACATACGCATCTTTTATTTAGTATTCCTTTTTTCCTCCGTATTTAATTCCAAACACCTTTCTTTTGAGACCTCATCTTTGGCTTTTAGTACATTTAACTTTCTCTTTCTTTTTAATTTTAACTGCTTGCATCACCTCTTCATTCAACTACTCTCTGTTAACATTCTTAATTCCTATTTTAGCACATCCACATACTTCTTTTGCACTACTAACAACCGATTTTTTCACCTACTTCCAGATGTTCAGTTTCAATTTGTTTACATTTAGATAATTTATTTGCAAGCTCTCTTAAGTACTTCCTATTATCTTGTCTACTTATTTTCTCACTCTTAATTCTAACCACTTTCTTCCTTATCACCTTCCTCTCAATCCAAGCCCCCACTAACTTAATTTTACATTAAACAACAAAATAATCCGATGATCCCATTCCTAACCCCATCACTGATTTTACATACAACACATACTTCAACATCTTATTCACCAACACAAAATCGATCATACTTTTCACTTCAACACCATCTCTATCTACACCAACTGTATTATACTTAAAAATCCTCTACTTATGAATACTCTGTGTTTAAATAAAGTATCACTCATACACATACCTTTCTCTCCGCAAAGAAATCAATCACCTTCCTATCATTCTCCCAACACCCCACATACCACACATACAACTACACATACCTTGACCTTTTCAAACTTAAATTTAACCATTACAATCTAGTATTCATCCATAGGAACAAAATCTATCAGAGCTCAGTACCACAGGTCACTCATCAGAATTACAACTCCTTCTCTCCCCCTCTCATTCCTTTACACGCTAACACATACACATTTCACACCGCACCATTCAATTTTCCTGTTTCTTTCATCTTCGTTTGTCACAGCAAATCAGAAATATATATATATATATATATATATATATATATATATATATATATATATATATATATATATATATATATATATATATATATAATATATATATATTATATATATATATTATATATATATATATATATAATAATATAATATTAATAATAAAATGTATGTTATTTAAAAGTACTGGTGCAAGCAAAGGTTTTTATAATAAGACTAAAAATTATTGTTAAAGTTAGAATAATATGTAAATTTGATGATTTACTATTTGATATAATTGAATTTTAAAGTAAGTATCTTTGAAATTGCATTCATTTACATTTTGGTGAATTATAATTTTAATTACAGATTTTAATATATCTCAAGTATCTCAAGCCAGATCTTTGGAGACCACAGTATCTACTCAAGACAACTCAACCAATACAGGTATGATTAATTTGTTTTTTGGGGGGGAATTTTTTTATATACTGTAAGTACATTTTATAGTTTAATGACTGCAGCAAAATTTGTTTGTGTTTAACAAAATATTGCTGAGAAAAAAAGCAATCTTTCCAGTTGGTGGAATCTTGTATAAATGTAAAATGATAAGATCACATACTTTCATATAGGGTTTTGCTATTTTTTTTCTTTTTCTTTCTTGATGACAATTCATTATTGCCCTGAAAGCTCAGGGTCAACTTAGATTATCTATTATGGATCAAGCGGTGAAGCAACCAGAGAGCTCAAAAGGTGTCGAAACTCATCAAAGTATAAAAAAGTATTCTGAAATTAATTTTAATTTGGGTGTTTAATGTCTTGTAATAATAAAAAATATGTTTATTTCACTATTTTAAAGGATATTTTTAATTTCATTTGCTTGATAAAGTTTCATTTGTAATGATGGAATTTTATGATTTAATACACTTAAGAATCAGATCTTTCTTATTTTGGGAACCAGAACTGCAATATCATTATGATAAATAGTAATCAATATATTGTAGAATAAAATTTATATTTATCAAGTTCTGTTATTGATTTCTTTTTATTTTTAGGAAAATAAAAAAAACATCAGTTTTTTTTTTTTTTTTTTTTTTTTTTGTCAACCTTGAATTTAGAACATATGTGAAGAATAAAAATTTTATTTTAAACATTCCTTGAAGGCATTGACTGAAAATAATTAAAAATCAAAACGGTTTTGAAATGTGGGAAATATTTTCCAATCTTAGAGAATATGCAAGCACTTTGTTTCTGTTTCATGGTTTTGGGGTAGAAGTAGAAAATCGTACTAGGAGTGGAGAAATAAGGCTAAAATTAAAGAAAAAGAAAAAAGGTTCGAGCAAAGTAAAAGGCCAATAGAGTTAGAAGATTGTAGGAGAATTAATAAATGCAGTCAATCAGGTATCAATGATGTCTAAAACAGAGATGTATTGGTATTTCAAATTTTATTCCAGTTTTGGCCAGAAGTCGAATTTTTTCGTCTCGTAAAATACCTCTTAATTGCAATGCAGAGTTCTTACATGAAATCATTTTTTCCAAATATCAGCAGAGATGTTAATTATTTATAGAATGAATGCGTAGATGACTTGTTAAATATATTGCTGACCTTTTTTTTCCCTTTTTTGCAAAGATCTTATTTTTTCTAAGCAAGTATTCCAATATATAGAGCATGAAACTTTTTTTTTTTTTTTAAATACAGATCGCCACCATTTACAGGCTGGGCCCTTCTCAAGGAGGGGGTGGAAACTTAGTATTTTATTGCTTCTGTTATTCATATATTCTAATACTTGCGTCAATAGTAATTTTAAAAATTTATGCATAAATTTGAATTCCCTTTTTTTTATGGCATTAACTAAAAGAAAAATATAATAACGCCAAATAATTTTAAAAGGACTTATAGTTTAATAAATTACAAGTAATTTTGGAGCTTTCTTAAACTAGTAAATGGTGGTTTTCGTTTTTATTAATTTTATTTTCTCTGCAGTTCGTTGGTTAATGACGTTTACAACAAATCAAATAGTTACATTATCTTTAATTCTAGTTACTAAATTTCAATGGTATTAAAATTAAAATAAGTGTCACAACCATATGCTGCTGCTGCTCTTATATATATATATATGCTGCTGTATAACTATATATATATATATATACTACTTACTACTATATATATATATATATATATATATATATATATATATATATATATATAATATAACTAACTTCGCTATAACATATATAGCATATATACTATATATTGGTGTTGCGCCGATACCGAAGTACAGTCCCGATACCGATACAAGTACTCACAATTTTTTAAAACCAATACTGAAATTTTTGCCGATACCCAATACTGATACCGATACTTTTATCCATATATATATATATATATATATATATATATATATATATATATATATATATATATATATATATATATATATATATATATATATAATTTATATATATATATATATATTTATTTATATTTATTACAGTTGTCACCACCACTCACTGGCAGAGCCCTATTGAAGAAGGGGTTGTTGTAAGCCTCAAAAGTTTACCAACTAACGTAAATTACGCAGATGAGCAAAGACGCAGGCGTTAAAGTGAGGGAGATTAATTTCAGCAGGAAACACAGAAAATGGAAGAGAAAATTCCACAGAACAGAGGTGGCAGGAAAGAAGGAAGCATCGTAGCGAACTAGCCTGGAGTTACCCATATCAACACAAAACTCATGCGCCGATACAGCACCCCTTGTGTTACGAGGGCGTCATAAAGGTGGTGGTACGCGAGTGATAAGTTCCCTCGAGCACCTGCCGCTGCGGTACCTAGAGAGGGATAGAGCACCAACATCTGCCGCAAAGATTGAGGGTTAAGTGAGTGGAAAGTCAGAACAGTTTATAAACACTTTTGACTTTTGACTCTACTCTATCAAAAGCCGGGAGAAATCAGAGCCCCAGATATGAGAGCAGTACTTCATACAAAGGGCGGATGAGGCCCTTGTATAACTGGAGTAACTGAGAAGAGGAAAAAAAGTCTTGCAGTCTAAACAGAATTCCCAGTTTCTTTGAGGCCGCCCTAGCAACCGTTGTGATGTGAGGTTTCCAAGACATTTTTTTTTCATGTTAATTCCAAGGATGTTAATATTGTCAACAGGAGAGACGAGAGAACCGTCGAAAAGAGGTAGGGAAAAGTTAGAAAGGAACCTTAGGAGGAGATTTCTTTGTAAAGTTGGGTTTTTTTAAAAATTCAGATTTCGCAAGGTTGAGACGACCCCAACCGAAAATTCTATCAGATCAGCGAGAATATAATCAGGAAAAATTAAGACGGAGGAAATTCTATAAGTAAAGGGAAGTAAGTACAAATGAGTTGAAGAATGAAGGATTGAGTCATCGGCATATGGATGGATAGAGTTAGATGTGCAGGTGAATGATACTGAAAGTAGGAATAAAAAAAGTAAAAGATAAGACAGAACCCTGAGGAACACCACTATTGACAGAAAAAGAAGAAGTGGCCCTATCAACAACAGCCGATATTGAGCAATTTGAAAGAAAACTAGATATAAGTAAGCAAGGGAAACCCAAGGAGGAGCTTGGAGAGCAGTGACACATGCCATACTCGATCAAATGCGCTTTGGATATGTCAAGCGCCACCATGCAAGTCTCCCCGTAGTTAATAAGGGCGGAAAACCATAAAGCAGTAAGATAGGAAAGTATATCGCCAGTAGATCTCGAGCGCCGAAAGCCGTACTGGCGATCTGATAGAAGTGAATGAGATTCCAGATGATCTAAGAAATGAGAGTTGAGAAGGGTTTCAAAGACCTTAGATAGAATATAAGTGAGGTTCATAGGGCGATAGTTAGAAAGATCAGAGCGGCTTTTTTTCGGAATAAGTTGGACATGTGCGTGCTTCCAACACTGAGGGAAAGTGTTAGTATTGAGACATAGAGAATATAGTTGAACAAGGGGCGGGGTCAGCACGGAAGCACACTCCCTCAAAACTCGGGGAGGAATGCCATCAGGGCCACCCGCCTTTCTAACGTCAATCTTTCAGGAACTATACCCTCCATAAACGCTTTATTACACAACTTCCAAATCCAATCAATCACCATCTCGCCTCCGTTCTTGATCATAAAACCAGTAATTTCATCTATACCTGCAGATTTACCATTCTTCAACTTTCTCACTCTACCCATTACCTCCTCCTTACTAATAACCTCATCCCCAAAATATCTATTCCTTCTTGCACCATCAAACCCACACACATTCACTATCACCTCTTCATTACTGTTAATATTATGCAGATTTTCGGTGTGATATATATATATATATATATATATATATATATATATATATATATATATATATATATATATATATATATATATATATATATATATATATATATATATTTATTTTATATATATATATATATATATATATATATATATATATATATATATATATATATATATATATATATAATTTTTTTTTTTTTTTTTAAACAAATGACAGAAAATGAGGGAGAAGAAGAATAAATTGTATTTATTTTTTATGGATTTGCAACAGGCGTATGATAGGATTAATATGGAAGCCCGATGGCAGGTGTTAGTAATAATGGCGTTGGTGGTAGGCTTCTGAATGGAATCAAAAGTATGTATGACGATTGTGAAACGTGTGTAAGAATAAATGTTGTCAAAAGTGATTGGTTTCATATTAATAGCGGAGTGAGGCCGGGATGTGTTATGTCCCCTTGGTTATTAAATTTGTATATGGATGGGGTTATGAAAAAATTAGAGATTGGGGTGGCAGGAACTGTTGTTAGAATGATGGAGAATGGAGGTGAGTGGAGGGTGCCCTACCTATTATATGCGGATGATTTGGTTTTGTGTGGTGAATCTGAAGAGAGTTTGAGAGGATTGGTAGAGAGATTTGGCAGGGTATGTAAAAGGAGGGGTTTGAAAGTAAACGTAGATAAGAGTAAGGTTATGGTTGTGAGTGAGGACAGTCCTCGGTGTGTAGTTATGTTAGATACTGTGCAGCTGGAACAAGTGTCTGAGTTTAAATATTTAGGATATATGTTGGATGAAAAGGGAACGGATGATGCAGAGTGTAGTAGGAAAGTTGTGAATGGCAGGAAGGTGGCTGGTGCAATTAAATCATTGGTGGATGTAAAGGGATTAAGTGTTGAGTGGGCTAGGGTCTTACATGAGGGTATGTTGTTACCTGTGTTAATGTATAGTAGTGAGACTATGGTCTGGAATAAGAGGTATAGATCTAAAGTTCAATGTGTTCAGATAGACAATCTTTGGGGCGTGTTAGGTGTGAAAAGAATTGATAAAATGTGGAATGAACGTATTAGAGAGTTATGTGGTGTGAAGAAGGGGTAAATGAGAGAATAACTGAAAGTAAATTGAGATGGTATGGTCATGTGGAAAGGATGAATGACAGTCGGTTGGTTAAGCGGATGTAAAGTGGTGAGTGTGTTGGGAATCGACCGGCTGGGATACCGAAGAAAAAGTGGATTGAGTCGGTAAACGAATGTCTGAAGGAGAGAAATGTGAGTTTGGCAGAGGCGAGAAGAAAGGTGCATAATAGGAGTGAATGGAGGGGTTTTGTGAGGGGGTATGGTTGTGGCCCACCTGGGCCAGGGATGAACCCCTACGCGGCGATATGGCATAGTAAGGGTCCGTCGCGGTCCCGTAAAGCTCTAGGGTGGATTTTCTGACTGCGACGAGTTCTCAGTAATAGGTATAGAGGGGGCGGTAATGCTGGGCTTTCTTTTCGACTTGTGTCATGTTCTTCTACTACTTCTCTTTTCCGATGCATGTAACGCACCTTACCCCCAGTCTTGGGGAAAAAAGGAAGATAATGATGATATATATATATATATATATATATATATATATATATATAATAACAATATAACTTATAATATATATATATATATATATATATATATATAACTCTTACACGTATCAAACCTATTTATAATGAGCTATAGAAATGCAGCTTATATATATATATATATATCTGCTATATATATATATATATATATATATATATATATAACATATATATAAAGACGCAAAATGTTTGGTATCTGTTAAAGGTATCGGCAAAATTTTTCTGTTACCAATATTGCTACTCACAAAATTACAGATACTGATATTTCAAAAATCGACCGATACCACCGATACCGATACCATGGTATCGGTGCATCACTAATTTTAAGGTTTAGTGTTTTTAAAACTTATCTGTTACTATTTGAATTTAGCATAGACATACTTTCGTACTTCTATAACATAAAAATAATAAAAGATGACCGTTTACTATATTTGTAGAATACAGTAATTTTATCATATTACCTTATATTCTAAAAATCTCATTTATTTTCCCAGAAATGATTTGCACAAGTGATATAGAAGCGCGGACAAGTTATCTTATAAACACTCCAAGGAAAAAGAAGTTAAGGAGAAATTTAGGTCAAACACCTGGCTTCATAAATGGGATAAAAAAATTCTTCCTTTCTTAAAAATAAAACAAAGACGACATCGACGACAACGACCGCCACGTCGTCAACGACTACATCGCTTTGAACGGCGACGGCAACGACCTGCTGCTGCTGCTGCTGCTGCTTTTGCTCCCACTTCCACTGCTGCTGCTGCTGCTGCTGCTTCCGCTCCCATATATATATACTGCTATATATATATATATATATATAATACAAATGCATTTTTCTCAATTTGTACTGCTTTTTCTGCTTTCATTTTTCTGTTGAAGACTACGATTTTTGTACTTTACAGTGTAGTATAATCTCATTTTCACAAACAAATTTAAGAAATATTCAGGTACTTTATCAGTACAAAATACAAAGCTTTCCACTTATTTTAAATTGTTTTTTAAGAAAAACACAATACCTTTATTGCAATAATAAATTTTTAAAACTTCGTCAAAAACCTTTTCACAGT
The DNA here is from genome assembly GCA_015478945.1 of Trachelipus rathkii. Lineage (NCBI taxonomy): Eukaryota > Metazoa > Arthropoda > Malacostraca > Isopoda > Trachelipodidae > Trachelipus > Trachelipus rathkii. Next base: position 18,325 of record JABUQX010090880.1, on the reverse strand, counting down.
CTAAAAAGTATTTGTGAATAGATTCTGTTGATTGAATTAATCCAGTATTTGGGTCATTTGTAAAGTTTTTTAAAAGTAAAAATATTTTATCTTCTGTATCATAACTTTTCTCTGTAACTGCAAGATCACATTTTACACAATCTGGGTGAAAACTTTTAAGCTTTTTAGCAAGGTATCCAGAAACATAAATCATAGTATTCTTTTCCATTAAATCAGAAAGTTCAGTGATAGGGAAAAAAATTTCGCTTGTAGCAGATTCTGCAACATCCATATTAAAATAATTCAAATCTGATTTTTTCTCAGCATGTCTTAATAAATTTGAAAACTATTTTAATATTCCCTATGTCTGCTTCACAGTTTACAGTTTCTTGTGGTTTTATTAAAGACTGAAAGGCGACACTTTTAAAGCCATGAATAAACGGAAAGCATGATGGATTATTTCTTAACCCTCCACCTTTTCTAATTAAACCAAAAAAAATTTCTAAACCATCTTGACATAATCTTCTCGTTATTTCAATCCATTCATATTTTCATTCAGAGATTCTGAAAGTTCTCGCAAAGCATTGATGTTTTGAATCCAACCATTAATACAGCTGAATTTCTTAGTAATGTCTTTGCCATTTGAATCTAAGACTTCCAAGTCTTTATCCAACTTTCAATTTCTTGTAAGAAGTTCCATGAATAAGAGTTCTTTTTGAACCCTTTTTTATAAGGAGTCGATGCAAGATTGTTAGATGAATTGAAAATATCAAAATGATCATTCATCTTTTGACAAAATTTTTATGCAGGCAAAGCATCGTTTTCTATTTTTCTATGGGCAATTAACGATAATATAGCTGAATCCATTGATTTGCTTAGCACTTGAGCAGCAAGCTTGACTTTCATCATACCTCCAAATAGCGGAATAAATATGTGTGTGGAATTGACTTTAGGTATGTACCTAAAATTTTTGTCTTGACAATGATAGTACGTTGATTTGATATACGACCATTGTGCAATGCCATCAGAAGTAAAAATTTTATACTTAAATAATATATTGCGAGTTGATTTTAGTAAATGAGGTGCATCTGCAAAGACGTATATCTTCTGATCTTGAAACAAAATATGGTTTGTCAAAATTAACTCCCTCCTTCTTAAAAGCACATAGGAAATACCTACCTTGATCTGCTGTTATGGCTACTATGGTAATTCCAATTTGTTTCAATCTCTTCAATATTTCATATAATACGTCTTGGAACTTCTTATATTTCATTGTATTTTCTGTAAAATAAAAGCTTAGTGCTTGCTTCCAATTTGAATATAAATTTCTAATCATAAAAACTAGGACATTATTTGCTATAGTATTTTTCTACACGTTCCATAATCTACAAATCCTATGATTGACTGAGATCTTTCGTCAAAGTCAAGATTTTTTTTAAGGCTCATTTCATCAACATACATTACACATACTTTATCGCTTGCCACCATGGTTTGAATCTTGCCTTTCAGAAATGAAAATAAATTGGAGCTTATACCAGTATCAATATCTAATTTATTAGCCCAAGACCTTAAAGAGCTGACTGAGGGAAGTCTAAATATGGTTCTCAATTTCTTGTATGATGCAGGCCCAGTGTAATATAATAGGAGTGGTAACATTTTACTTTCGTCGCTGTATTTATGTTTCTGAAGTTGCATTTTAATTATCTCTAGTGCCGTTGTATTTAAATGCCCTTTCAAATACTCTAGTACATGACTTTCATTAATTTTTTTTAAGGAAATTGTAGTTTTCAGACGATTGCGACATTGTGAAAGCATGCTCTGTTTACTTCAGGGGAATATATATAACCTTCTTCTATATATATATAACTTTCTCTTTATATATAACTATATATATATATATATATATATATGCCTATATATATCTTATATATATATATCACTGCTATATATATGTATATATATATATATAGCCAACTTATATTGTGCCCAGAGCCTGCTATATGTAGCCAGCAGCAGCCAGCCATGGCATGGCAGCAGCCAGCCAGTGTATGTAACATGTAACCAATAATAATATGTAATGTATAATAATAATAATAGCCAATAGCATATATGTAATATGCTAATATATAGCTAACTATACCTTTATCTTCTTTATTAATAATAATGTATGTATATATATGTACCCAAAATATAGCATATATATAATAATAATAATAATAATAATAATAATAATAATAACTTAATATGTAATAATATATATAATAATAATATCAATAATAACAATAATAACAATAACCAACAACATAATAACATAATAATAATATATATGTATATACCAAACAATAATATGTACTTATATATATTCTTCTTTCAACAATAATATGTATATGTATGTATGTAACTATATATATATTATATGTATATATATGTATAACCAGCAGCCCATAACATAACCAGCCAATAACTTAGTATAGTATATATGTAGTTGCCGTATAGTATAGCAACAATAATAATATATGTATATAACCAGCAATAATATGTAATAATAATATGTATAGTATATGTAGTAACAACCATAACTGCTGCTATGCTATGTAACGCGTAGCCAACTATATAACAACCATGCCATATTCCTTCAGCCAACAATAGCAGCAGCAGCCTTATGCTTCTTCCCTTCTTCTTCGCTGCGTAACGCGCAGCAATAATAGCCAGCCAGCATATATGTAGTAGCCAGCAATAGCCAGCCAACCCATATATATATATATCTTCTTTCTCCTTTGCTCTGCTGTATAACCCAATAACCAGCTATACCACTAACCATTCTATCTTGTCTGTTTTTACTCCCTCATTAAACAGTTTACATATAATAATTGCTATGAATATTATACATCTTGCAATTTAAAATTTTTATTTTTAAGAAAGGAAGATTTTTTTATTTCCCATTTATGAAGCCAGGTATTTGACTTAAATTTTAATAAAATGTCTTTTAAGTAAATTTCCATTCCATTAATAAACATAGAGAACAAGATTTTAATTATTAATAACTCCTTATATTTCAATTTTGCTGTTGCACCTTATCATCACCGCTCACGGGCAAAGCCCATTCAAGAAGGGGGTGGCCAAATCAACAAAACCTCAGGAGAGTTGAGACTGACACAAGCAGTGAGGGAGATTAAGTGTAGTAGGAAACACAGAAGATGGAGAGAGAATTCCACAGAACAGAATTGGCAGGAAAGAAGGGAAGCACCGCAACGAACTAGTCTGGAGTTGCTAATATCAACACAAAACTCATGTTCGCAAACACAGCACCCCTTGTGCTACGACGGCGTCTTAAAGGTGGTGGCACGCGAGAGTGGAAAGCTACCTCGAGCACTTACCGCTACGGTACCTATAGAAAAGAGATAAAGCACCAACATATCGCCGCAGCGCAAAGATAGGGGGTCAAGTGAACTAGAAAAGAAACTGACAGTTTATAAGGTCTTTCTGCCTTTGGGCTCGACCCTATCAAAAGCCGAGGTGAAACCCTGAGCCCCCCAGATAGGCAGTACCACAAAGGGCGGATGGGGGCCCCTTGTATAACTGGGAAGTAACTATTGGAGAAGGGAAAAGATCTTGCAGTCTAAACAGAACTCCCAGTTTCGTTGCATAGTAACCGTTGTGATGTGAGGTTTCTAAAGACATTTTTTTTGTTTATGTTAAAGGCCAAGGATGGATGTGTATATTGTCAACAGGAGAGACAGAGAGAGACAGATCGAAAGAGATAGGAAAGTTAGAAGGTGTCTTAGAGATAGGAAAGTTAGAAGGTGTCTTAGAGAGGGAGATGAAGAGAAGTTGAGTTTTTAAAGGATTGAGATTTCACAAAGGTTGAGACGACCCCATCCAGAAATTCTATCGAGATCAGAGAATAGAACCTGAAAGATTAAGACGAGAGGCAATTCTAGAAGTAAAAGAGGGAGCAGAATTGAAATGACTTGAAGAATGAAGGGTCGAGTCATCGGCATATGAGTGAATAGAGTTAGATGTTGCCGGTGAGAAGATCCTTGTGAAAGTGGGAGGACCAGAACCTTGAGGAACTCCACTATTGTTGGCAGGGAATGAAGGAAAAGTAGTCCCATCGGCAACAGCCGATATGGAAGGAACTGACTGAAATCTATTCATGAATAAGCAAATTGCAGGAGGAATCTGAAGAGGGGGAGTTTGGAGAGCAGTGACGCGTGCCATACCCGGTCAAATGCTTTGGATATGTCGCGCCACCACGCAAGTCTCCCCGTAGTTCCTAAGGGCGGAAAACCATAAATCGGTTAAATAGGAAAGTATATCACCAGTAGACCTCGAACGCCGAAAGCCGTACTGGCGATCGGAAAGAAGAGAATGAGATTCCAGATGGTCTAAGAAGGGTTTCAAAGATCTTAGATAGAATACAGGTGAGAGCTATAGGGCGATAGTTAGAAGGATCAGAGCGGCTTCCTTTTTTCGGAATAGGTTGGACATGTGCGTGCTTCCAACACTGAGGGAAAGTGTTAGTATTGAGACATAGAGAATATAGTTGAACGAGGGGAGGGGCCAGCTCGGAAGCACACTCCCTCAAAACTCGGTGAGGAATGCCATCCGGGCCACCCGCCTTCCTAACGTTCATAGATTTCAGGGCCCATGCACCCGATCAAATGTAAGCACAGGCAAAGACATAGGACACCTGAGAGAAGGTGGAGGAGGAGGAATGCCAGAATCGTCCAGGGTTGAGTTAGAGGAAAATAGGAGGCCGAAGAGATTGGCATTTTCAGTAGGAGAGTTAGCAACAGAGCCATCAGATCGAATAAGAGGAGGAAAGGCAGATTTACAGAAGAGGTTAGAAAGATTTGTCAGTAGGAGAACCAAGGAGGTTAGCGCACTTTCGTTTGATGAAAGCCCGCTTTGCTCGTCGAAGAGTATCCCTGCAACGATTTCTAGCTGAATGAAAATTAGCGAGAGCGATAGGAGAACGAGAATTTTTCCTCCCCCGATAAGCGCTGTCTTTAGCCTGAATGGCCAGAGAACAGGCACGATCGAACCATGGATTATGAGGAGAGAAAGATTTATTCGAAGAAGGAATGAACATGCTCATCCCATCAACGATTATAGCTCCCACCTTAGTGGCAGAAGCCGAAGCGTCATCAGAGTCAAAGCAGTCATTCCAATTATAGTTAGTGTAGAAGCGACGCATCACCCCGATCAAAGTGCCAGAAAAAATGCATAGGGCAGGATGGAGCTGTTGGAGAGAAAGTATTAAAGTTAAGAGAGATAAGGTTGTGGTCAGATTTACCAATAGGAGCGAAGGTAGTGTATTTATAGAGAGAAGGACTAGTAGTGAAACATAGGACAAGTGTGTTCAAGAATTGGTTGGGACGATCCGGAATGTGTGTGGGTTCTTTAATTAGTTGCTCCAGATCGTTGAGAATGCTAAATGATTCGGCCTCCTCCCCACCTAAATCAGTATGAGAGGACCCCAACCATTCAGTGTTGTGTACATTGAAATCCCCTAAATAGAGGACCTCAGTATTTGGATGAGAAGATATAACAGTCTCGTGAGAGGTAGTAAGATATTCAAAGAAAGAGTGAAAATCTGTTCTGTTAGGAGAACAGTAGCAGAAGCACAAGATTATTGTAGTAGAAGGAAGAAAGATTTTGAGCTACAGAGCATCGAAGTTAGGATATTCGAGATTCACGAGACGTGTTACAGGAGTATTAATGTTTACATAGGCACACACTCCACACACACACAATGTATATTGATTCATGGATCCCAGTTTTGAAATACACATTCTGTTTATCCTTTAACAATGTCTAAAATTGCATTTTATATTGACAGATTTTATGAAAACGTAAAAAGTTCCCACTTAAATGTCTTTTAATTGTGAATGTTGAGAAATTCCAGACCATGAATGCATTTCCCCCATAAGCTGCTGCTGTTGCCAATTATTGATTCAAGGACCCCAGTTTTGAAACAACTGGTATAGTCTGCATGTATTTACTTATCAAAAGAGGGATTAGTATGCTGGAAGTAGTTCAATTTAAAAGAATCCTCTACGGCTTTCAAAAATAGCGAGAGCTATGAAGTTTTGTTTAAGAATTTTGAAAGGTTGTATGTGAAAGTTTTTTGAGCCGATAAAATTTAAGTAACTAGATTAATTTTTTTTTTTTTTTTTTTTGTAAGACTAAGTAAAATAGTTTATCCAGATTATGATAGTAGTACCAGTAATATTAATAAATCATGTCTTCTGGATTTAACAAAAATTAAAATACTGTAGTAAACTTTTGGAATTTACGTTGTCAGCACCTGGTTTTTTTTTAGCTCACTTATCGCTTTAAATATTTAGACAAAAGGCATATTCTCTCATTAAGAAATAATTATCTTACTACAGTTATAATTTAGCTGCAAGTGGTTGCATTTTGATGTTTATTGAGGATTAGCTTTTTGGACAGGTGATTGGCTTTATATAACAACTGAATAAAAAATATGCACACCTTTTTTGGGATTATAATTCGGGATTCAGTTGTGAAGTCTATATTTATATATAGCATAGTCCAGTGTGAAATAATGTTGGATGGTGAACAACTGGAACAAGTATCAGAGTTTAAAAGTTTAGGCTATATGTTGGAAGAAAAGGGAACGGATCAAATGTAAGCACAGGCAAAGACATAGGACACCTGAGAGAAGGTGTAGGAGGAGGAATGCCAGAATCGTCCAGGGTTGAGTTAGAGGAAAAATAATGTTGCTGGTGCCATTAAATTTTTGGTGAATGCAAGGGAACCGAGTCTTGAGTACGCTAGTGTTCTGCATGAGGTTATGATGCTGTTACCGATGTTAATGTATAGCAGTAAAACTGGTGTGGAATAAGAATTATAGATGTAAGGTGCAGTCTGTTCAGATGGATAATTTTAGGTGTGTGTTAAGTGTGCTATAAGAATTTATAAAATGAGGAATGAAAAACGTATTAAGCTCTGTGGTGTGCATGATGAAAGACCGGAATGAGAGAATTAATGAATATGTATTAAAGTGATAGAGTCATTTGGAAAGGATGGATGATAGTTTTAAAGTGATGTGTGTGTTGGGAATCGACTGGCTGGGAGACCTAACAAAAGTGGATCGAGTTTATAAATAATCTGAAGGAAGGGAAAGGAAAGTGAATTTGGTTCGAGCGATAAAAATGGTGCATAACAGGAGTGACTGGCGTGGTTTTGTGAGGGGGGGGGGTATGGTTGTGGGCATCGCCCAGAGAATAACGAACTATGACATTGATGAGAAGCGTATGAAAGGTTTTTTTTCGACGAATTACTCTGGTTCTGGTACTAAACTATTGTTTTCAATGTTTATTTACGTTCCCCACCACAGTCTATGGGGGTTCATGAAGAGGAATATATATATATATATATATATATATATAATATCTTTTAATATTTATATATAATATATATATATATATATATATATATATATACCTGCTTATATATATAACATATATATATACTCTTCTTTGCTATACTATATATATATATATATATATATATATATATATATATATGTATATATATGTATGTATATGTATGCTATATGCTATATATATATATGTAATAGCCAACAACCAACAACCTAGCATAACAATATATGCTCTTATATTGCTCGCTGCTGTATGTATATATATGCTGTGTTTAGCTGCTCGCTTAATAATAATATATATAGTAACTACCTATATATATAATATATATATATATATATATGTATAATATATATATATATAACAATAATAGTTTTTATATGTTTAATAAAGATAAACATTTAGTCTCTCTCTCTCATATATATATATATATATATATATATAATTTATATATATATATATATATATATATATATATATATATATATATATATATATATATATATATATATATATATATATATATATATATATATATATATATATATATATATATATATGGAACGTTATATGAGAGGGTGTAGGTTTCGGATTGTTAGTTCTCTCCACATCATATATTACTCAGATGCAAACGTAAGGAAGCCATCATCCAGCGCTGTAACGCTATAACCAGCAACAACAGCAACGTAACCATACATATGCATATAACTATATATGCTAGCATATATATATATATATATATATATAACAAATAATAAAAAGGCGGAGCGTAAATTATGACGTTAATTTGTGGGCGGTACTAAATAATGACGTAACATATTTTTCGAAATTTGAGGGATTAAGAATTTGGGGGAACTGTTAATAATTATTCTCATAGAAGCTACCCCACTATATTATATTAGTACACTATGGTTTCAGTGTGCAAACGGAGATG
>JABUQX010090878.1:0-18396 GCA_015478945.1 Trachelipus rathkii | reverse complement strand
ATACTTAGCTTATAAAACCAATAATGGGCAAATAAATACATGGGACAAACCAACCAAAAATTCTAAATTTTTTTTCAGGTGGGAATAGACACTAAAAGTTAAACATCGTTTCAGAATAGCCCTACCGGGTAACTTAGGCAGAAAGATATACAGCATAGTAGCGCCAAGACTTAAGATGGCTGGTTAAAGCGGGAATCAGGAAATAGTGCTCGAAGACTGCAGAAGGAGGGATTTATGTGTGCATCTACATAGATTCTCATTCAGGATTGGGAGAGTTGGCTTGTGGGTGCTGAGAATCTCTGCTGAGTGTGAGAGATATATGAAGTGATGCAGAAGAATCGTCCTATTGGTATGTGAATTGAGGAAATGTATTCTTGCAGGTAAGACAGATTGTGTTTAGGGATCAGTATGATAGATGATTTTAAGTGTTTGCCGAAAAAGTTTTTGTGTTGAGATGTGGGGTATTTATATTAGGAAGTATGAGGTAGGTTATGTATTTGTATTTGCAATGATATTTCTGTGAGATTGGGCCGCGTAATGGGATGGCAGTTTTGATTCAGTTGTCCGATTTGTAGAACAACATTGTGAAATGTTAATTTTGTATGTATCGAAAGATTGTTTTAACCCCTTGCGTTTGCAACCTATAAAGATCTAGTGAAGGATGTTGGTCGACTCTATCTTGTGATGAAGAGTGTGTCGCAGATAAAGGTAAGTATTCAGAGAATGTATGTTAAAAAACCTCCTGTGTTGAGATGGAAGTGAGTTGACACGTTCTTTTGGAGAGGTTTTAGCTTATGGGTTGATTGGACTGTGTTTCTTTTGTGCCGGAGTGAACTGCATTTACTGTGTGGTGCCATGTATGGAATGGTAAGTAGACCTGTGTAGATTCCTAAGAGATAAGTTTGCGTTTTCTTGCCTCTGAAGGAATAATGACTAGTGTGAATTGTAGCTAAAGGTGAGTGAGAAGAGGTTTATGTGTTGAATTGTGGGTGTTTATATCATCGAAAAAGACGAATGTTAGTATAAATCTTACCAAAGCTTGTGGGGACAGGCGTTTGAGCAGATGTTGAGTGATTGGGGATTAAACAATGTGCGGAGCTACATCCGCTGATATATGGCCTAGTTCGAATGGGTTGGGCTTGAATGAACAACCGTACTATAACATTAAGGAGTAAGAGATGATGCGACATGCCTCGCAGGTGAACAAGAAAATGAAGACTTGGATATTGGGATAGGAAAAAGTGTTGTGGCATATAATATGACTGTGCATAGGGATACTGGTATGTCTCCATGTATGTATGGTGATGCATTTTGGAGAAGTTTTTGTTAAACCTTAGCGTTTAGGGGTTGGCCCTGAAAAGTGATAGAGATGTTGGAGAAAAGGGGAGTCTGAAGTTTGCAAGGTTTTGAAGTAGGGGATAAGGTTTTGAATTAAGTGATTGAGAAAGGTCGGTTTGAATGGAGAGATGAGAGAATAAAGTTTGAAGGGCCTTTGTCGTGAAAGAGTGATGTTCGAATACCCTCTAGTCTACTGTGCTTCGAGACTAGTGAGTGAGTAAAGTATGGTAGAGAAATGAAATGAGTTTAGAGCGCATCGAGGATGCAGATTAAGGCCGTGGAGGGAGCCGTCTGGATATATTTGAAGGCTCACCCAGTGTATAAGTTTTGTGTATAATATGTACACGTGAAGAATGAGTGAAGTTGATTAGCGCACGCTCGATGATCTTCTTATTCGGCTTACAACGCGTAACAGAGTGGTTTTAATAAAATGCAGGATGAAAAAAATGTGAAGAGAAAAAAGCTAAAGGTTAGGCCCCGATAGAGTAAAAGAGATTATTTCGATTTGAGGATGGATGAACCGTAGAATTATTTTTCAGTTTGGTGGGAAGGATTAGTGGAAATGGTTACAGAGTTTGAGAATCAGACGTATACATTATGTAAGTTTCCATTGGATGAGAGTGAAACTGTGTTAGCCGGATTGAGATGTTAGGGATAGGAGTAAATGTGAATATGAAGTTGGAAAGTAGTGCTAGCTATATTTTGTGAAATTGGACTGGAAGTGTCTGTGAAATGATATAAAGTGTCGAATGCAGCATAAGTAAGGAGATTGATTAAGGGAAAGTGCGGTTTGAATATGTCAGACCGAAGTTTACTTACGGATTGGAAGGGTGTGAAGGAAAATAGTAGGGGTGAAGTGAAGATGATTGTTTGACAGTGGATTAAGAATGGTATTAGGGCCAGGTAAGGAAGTGCAAGAGACCTGGTAACTAGGAGTAGAGCAAGAGTGAAAAGTGTGTAGCAAGATTGGAATTATGGAGAATAAGATAGTCGGAAGTGTAAACGAGCGATGTGACATGAAGTTGGTGGCGTTCAAATTATGAGACAAACTTAGGTTAAGTGAAGATGTATTGTAATAATAGAATGAATTTTGTTTTTTTTTTTGTCATAATTTATCAGTCTTATTATTTTTTTTAGGCTTGTTACTAGTCTTTTGGGGTGTCAAGATATTTAAAATATCAAAGACACTTTAGTCGGAGAAAAGATTTCAGCAATTGGATGGAAGCTATTGTATTGGAACCTGAAAGTATTGTGGTAATTTAGAATTTGGAATTTTGTTTTTGTTTTATGCTCCATAATTTGTCAGTGGCTTATTATTGTTCTTTTAGGCTTGCCCCTTCTTTAGAACGTCCACAACCAAGATGTATTTACAAGGGCTCGCTGTTTAACAGTGTTTTTTTATAAGGTTTTTTTTTAATATTAAGAGGATTTTCTATGTTTATTTATTATATTCATATATTTCTAGCTAAAAAGTATTTACTTTGTTAAATAAAAGGGGACAATAGAGACATTATACATTTTTCGAACTTTTTATGACGTCTCACTTTTTCTACGGCTCACGTGCAAAAGGTAAATTATACTGTTTTTATTTATATAATTATTATTGTTATTGTTTATTATTTATTATTCTCTTCTTATTATTATATGATTTTATTATTTATTATGTATTAATTTAATTATCATATATTATTTTATTGTTTTTATGATTATTGATTACTAATGTACCTTTTTTTCTTAGTTTTAGAGTCCTGCGTTCTCTTGAAGCTTCCTCATTCCTCGTTAGCTGAGGTTCGTGTTCACGGCTGTATTTCACTAGACTGGGATGGTATATGAATGTTGGTAATGAGTAAATTATTTGATGGGAATAGCTGGATTTGGTTATTTAACGTTGTTGTTTTTTTAGCGAATTGGAGTGTTGCTGAGGTCGGGGTGAAATCAAATCCGTGTAAGAGAAGAGAATAACAGTAACTGGCTCAACTAACATTAGGTAGCACCTTTGCGTGTGGTGAGGAAAATAATTTTATATTTTTTGTGTCAGATATATTCATTAATATATATTATTATTGAATATACAAACAAATACTTATTTAAATATTTTTTATTATTGTAATTCATAATTTTAATTCATACTTTATTCATTGAGATGTCAATTTTAATTATTTATTTCATAAAGAGGTATAAACTGTAGTATACATGCTTAGATATTCAATTGATGTCATTAATTATTAATTCATAAATCATGTATTAAATTCTTTATTTATTATTATTTAAATAATTGGGCAATATTTTTTCATTAATTTTAGTGTTATTATTATATTTCCTGTAATTATGTATTATTATATATTACTTTGAATCTTTTATGGTTTTTTTGGTTATCTGCTTATGACCTTGCTCAATTGTTTTTTTTATTTTTTATTAAATACTCACAGTATTTTTTTTTGAGCTTGTCTTAGCCGGACATTTATAACAACCATATCTTTTCTGGACAGATAATACAAAAGTTGACATAAGCGGGAAACGGAGCAAGATAAATTGGAATATGTTTTTAAAACTAAGAACAGAAAAGCTTAAAGTAGAATAGAGCGAGTTAGAAGTACCGGTAAAGGAAATCCTGACCCCAGCAGCGAACAGAGATTCTTTTGGAGTATGTTGTGTGGACAAGCGTAAGAATTTACCTGAAGCCGTAGTGGAGACTGTGAGGATACCACAGGTGAACTTGATGAATAGAGAAGGCAAGTTTGTGAGAATTGCATGTAAGTTGTAGAAGTTGAGTATTTTGAAGAACAGTAGACTTAGATTATTTTGGAGTATTTAGCAGCAGATTGAGGAGCTCAACAGTACCATGGAGAAACTGTACTGTTTGACGCATTTTATATATTTTAGGTTTAGGTTTAGGTTTATGTTTTTTAGAATTAAGGTTTTTTTTCCCGGATCGGTAGAGGTGTCAGTTTACCTTGTTGGGGTGAGAGGGGTCTGCAGTAACGTTGACCTTTGCTGTGGTGTTTTTTAAATAAAATAGTGTGGTTGCTTTGTGTGTTTTGAGTTTGATTTTTTTCCTGAGTTTTATTGTTTATTTATTATTTTGTTTTGTTCTTTGGTTTTTCTTTCCAGGACCCACAACTATTGAGATTGTTGGTGGCCTTAAAACCACAACAGTATAACAAAAACAAGATTGCTGCCTCTCCAAAGTTAGCCATGTTTCTGGAAGATTGTGAACATCTTTCTTTTGGTGACATGAGATATCAAGAATTCAGTTATAGGGCATCTTACTAAACTCTGCAAGTGGTTTCGCTACTTTCTAGAGGTTGTTTCATATACTGTCAGTTGGGTATGTAAATCCAATTAACTGTGAAATTGCTGATGTGCCAGAAAGCCTGAAGCACTGGAGCAATGGCCAAGGTACTTGAATTTCTCTCCAATGCATTGAATTTCAGTTTTTGGATATCAAGAGCAGCAAAGTCACTCAAATTGCAGTGAAATATACTGCTGTCATTTGCAAAACCTATCTTTTGAAAAAGAATTTTTCATCCTCAAACTTAAAAAAAAAGGGATAAATAAATAGTTGAACCCCAAAGGCAGTATCTAAATTACTCTGACATTAAATAAACTGGTACTAGCTCTAATTTTGATTTTCTATTATAAATGAAAAATGTTTCTTCAAAATCTGAAGCAAAAATATTTTCAATGAAATTCTTTTGTTCCATAATGTGGTTTCTATTAATTTTGTCTGTTGCTATTTTCAAATTTTATGGTTTATTTTTCCTTTGATTATCTTGATAATTTAGAATTTTACTTTTAAAGTTGATTTATTAAGTATAATACATGCTTTTCAGTTTGCATGACTATTCTGAATACAAATGGATCATTGAACTATTCTGAATTTGAGTGTTCTTTGTGTTTTCCAGATATAGGCGCGAATTTGAAAAAAATATTTCTATACCTTATGCCACAATTTTAAAGCCATTATTTTTCCCCCCACTTTCAAGAATAGGGTAATATTGTTGACACAAATAATTTTTAGGCAATAGCGCTCAAGTAAGTCTGTGACCAATGGCTTAGACTATACCTATCACATATCTTATTTAGACCTATCATATCTTTATTCGAGTAAAACTCAGTGTGTAAATATATGGATTGTAGGGAGGTTACACGTAGTAGGGATTTCTAATTTTGAACGGTAGTAAGTACATCAATATCTATGATTTTGGGTTTTAATACTTCTTCGTGTTAGACATTTGACCATTGCTCTTATGAATCGGCTGGGTGATTGTTCCACTCTCTACCAAGGATATTTTATTCACAAACTCTCCGACTCTCACTGTTCAATTTTGACAAGTCATAAATGAAAAATGTACATAACCTTTTTATTATTCATGCTGATAGGTACGAAACTTTGGAGTCAAGTAGAGTGGGAGGATACACGAAGAGCAAAGGGTCGGCCCTCGTCCTCACGGAGTCATGTTTCACTAGTGGCCACTACTTTTGTTTTAAATTAAATTTGGAATTGAGAAAAAGCCTTCAAATGTTAATGAGGGATCTTTTTTAATTTTTCAAAAGTTTCCTTACATGCAGCGGCAAACCCCTTGAGTTTACAATAACATTATCTAAACAAAAATGTAGAACCTTGCCCTTATATTAGTATATGCTCTAAAAGTTTCGTAATAATCTTGGAACAAAAAATAAAAATTTGATTGAATTTTTTTTAGTGTAAAAAAATAATAAAATATAACTCCTGGTGTGTAGCTTTTTTAAATTTACTCGATTTGCAATTACACCTTTCACAACTTGTGTACCCTCTTACAAGATTATACATTATTTTTATTTAGATCTAATTTCTTTAGCCCAACAGGTTTGCCGCTGATCGCGAGAAAACTTTTTTTTATACTTTTTAAATGTTTCAATTGAGCTGAGCTGACAACTCTGATATTGGTCTTACAAAAATTCATATTCTAAACAAAAATGCTACTCTCCGTCCGCCAACGTCTCATTAATGCTTCTGGAAAGATTCAATACTTCGGTCGTAGTAAAATAATATTTTTAAGTTTTTTCTGGTTATTTATCTTGTGTTAAAATTTCCCCAATTATTTTTTTAATGATGGTGTCATGCAAATTTTCTCCAATTCCATCCTGATTATAGATTGCACATTTTTCATGACCTTTTATAACCTTGACGATATACACACCTTTTTTTTTAGATACAATTTTCTAGTACGCGCAGTATGGTTTTGCTGCTACTTGCAGGAAAACTTTAAAATTTGTTTTCCATGAACAGCGCGTACTATTATAGTGTTTGGGATAAAGAAAATGTTATCTGTAACACAAAAGTATGTAGGTAGATCCTTTCCAAATGATGAACATCGCGTTCTGAAAGTTTCGCATTAGATGGCTATATAAATAAAAAAGTTACTTGCATTTTTTTTTCTTAGTTAGCAAAAGAATAAGAAAAATTTCATACATGATGGCATACTAACTTTTTTAACTATTTTATAGTGATTGAAATTAAATTTTTACAACTTGTAAAAATTGGCGAGACTACACATATTTTTTCACTTACATTAAAGTTTGCTGTGTATACCACAACGGTTTTTGCCACTCTCACAGTTCAACTTCTTGACTTAATTTTTAGACTTAAAATAAAAAAAATATATTCTCGCATCAGTTCAGCTGCTACTTTCAGGGTTATAATTCAAAAATATCCCACACTATTATTAGTTTCTTTTGTTTTGTTTTCAATCGCAGCATCATTTGAAATATCATTTGATGTATATTCATAAAAAATATTAAATCTGAGATATTATGTCTTAACTTGATATCAAAACTAATGAATCTTAGAATACAACAAAAATTAGGAAAAAAATTTTAAGAAACGTAATTAGGCTCAACATTAACTCGTCCACCCCATTATCGATATATTTTAATTACAGACATATTGTATGCAGTTATTTTCAGTGAAATACTGCTTGCAAAAATCTTTTGTAGTTCAGCAGGTGTTAAAAATTGCTGATTAAAATGCTGATTCATGATATTTGGGGAAAAATTACACAAAATCTAAACATTTTTTTGCATGTGTCATCGAAACAAATATTGTAGATAAATCTTTTCACTTTGGAATGGTGTATAAGTTATCCCCAAAAAATTATATTGGATGGTTGCTACGTGTAACCTCCTGCCTGTCTTATTTATATTACAAGTGTCTAAAGATTCAGAAAATGCTCCTTATAAGGGGTACAGCTTTTGATAAAAAAAAATTTTTTTATTACAGTTTTACCATAGATTTCAAAATATATTCATAAGCTAAAAATAAAATAATAATAAAACTCCCTCCAAAAAGCCCAAGAAAACCAAACTATAGCAACACTAATGTAATTTTTTTTTTGATAAATTATACACCACTTGAAAGAGGAAAGATAATTCTTTCCTATCCTCTATTTTGTTCTCGATGGACACATGCAAAAAAGTATTTCGATTTTGTTTAATTTCTGCTGAACTACAAAAGATTTTTGCAAGCGTGATATTCACTAAAAATACTTCGTCCATATCACGATATGTTTTATGATTATATTATACTCTATAATATATACAGGCTTTTTATCATAGAGAATATTTTTTTTTGATTTTGATTTTTTGCTTATTACTCTCTCTCAACTTTTTATTTTCTCCCAAAAATATTTTAAAAAGACATTCCAAGAATTAAGATCGAGAGGGAATTATATGTGGTGCTGGAATACATGCATCAAAAATGTAGTTCAATGTTATACAGATTGAAACAAGAAAAGTATAACAATAGTTGTTGTTTTTTTTATATACCTCCCGGTATATAAAATTGCAGCTCAATGTAAAAAAAAAAAAAAAAATTTTCAGTAATAGTCAAGAAGTTGAACATGTGGCTGTGGCATAAACCGTTGGTTATACATACCAAATTATATAAATGAAGAATCTCCGCAAGGTTGTTATAAAATTTATATTCTAATCAGTTATTGTTAACACGCCCATCATACAGTACTATATTGAATTTTTTCTTTTTCTTTTTTTGCAACTTAAAAAAAGAACATTCCCTGCAATAAACTTACATATCCCCTATCCATCATCCAATTTTACTATACGTGAAACTGTTCAGCAGCAATAGTTACTTTTAATTGTATTAAGGATACACATATTGTGTTAAGATAATTTTCTGTTTCTACAAACTCTTTTGGCTCCAATATACTTGGGGACACCTGTTAACGTTTTTAAAGTTTCCCACGAGTAGCAGGGCATAAACCACTTAGGGACGTACAGAATAATTATCTAAATAAAGGAGGATGTGGTATATAGTCCAAGTTATAGATGCCATAAAACACTTTGCTCATTTCTCTGTCCAGAAAGACTTTATTAACAATGTTGCTATATTTAAATTTTTAAATAGCCACGACCACAAAAAATAACTTTGGCAACTACCAAATTAGAAAAAAAATAATATAATAACAATTATCTTATATAAGACAGTTTGAATTTTCGAGCATAATATAATAATGGGGAAGTAGACTTTTTTGTGAGAAAATTTTGTATTGCCCAACAGATTTGTCGCATGCTCATGGCGAAACCTTCAAAGTTTTTCAAAGTTTATCTCGCGTATCAGAGCAGTTAAACTCCGTGGATTACCAAATAGTTTAATTCTAAATAAATCATGTATATCTGTAAGGTACACAATGTTGTAAAGTTTCATTGCAATCGAGAAATATATTTAAAAAAGTTACACGCCACCAGTTACTAATTATTTGTTTTTTATTTGCTAAATAAAAAATATTTTCTGATTAATTTTTTTTTTTTTTTTAATAGTACGATACTTCAGATCATATAGAATACTAGTCAAGTGCTCACAATAAGTTTTCGTATTCAAGAAGGTATCTGATATGTTCCTTCTTGTTTAATCTGCAAGGCCCGTTGATGTTTACTGTGCATATGGTGAAACTTTTGACAAATTTTAAAAATTTTCCCAATGCACAGAGGCAAATCTCTAAATACAAAAAATTTTAAAATCAAAAAAAATGTTGTAATCTTAGACCACCAAATACCACGTAACAAACATTGCTTCCGAGAGTGTTTTCATGACAGTTTGCATGACATAAAATAAAAAGGTAATTGGATTTTTCATTTATTGGGACATTATGCAAAAATGAAATCTCCCCCGTTATCTCCTCCTGTATATTTATAATAAACACCAATATTTTTGCCTATTGAAAATACCCAGATCTTCATTTCGATTAGAGTCTATAAAAAAAATTATACATTAGAATAGTGCTTAAAACCTAATTCTACCAAAATTGTAGCTTTGGCTATTTTTCCTTACTACTTTTATGGTATGTGATACCCTTTTGTACAACAGCTCACGTAGCCAACACTACAATATTTAACTTTTTATTGGTGGGATAAATTATTACATCTCGAAGGAGGAAAGATTTCTCTACAATATTTGTTCCGATGACACATGCAGCAAAGCCATGTTTCGCAATTTTGGTGAAATGTCCTTACCAAAATATTCTTGATGCCTAGCATATTTTCTAAAAGTGAATTTCTGCTGTTAACTATAAGATTTTTTTTGAAGCGATTTCGCACTTAAAATAACTTGCCAATACAACATAATGTTTTATGAAAATAACGTCAACAAATTAAGAAGCCCATATATATAGATAAATATAAGATATATTCATTTTTTATTTTTTTTGCCTTTAAATCTCAACTTCTTCCTTTTTCCCCGATTAAAATTTTTAAGTTATTCCTAAAATTATAGCTTAACAGTTCTATTTGTCTATTGAATCAATACATCAAAATGTAGTTCAATGTGTACAAAATTTTTAACAAAAAAAGAAAGAACTATTGCATCAATAGTTGTTGGTATTTTTTGCTTCCTATCTTCCTGAATGTTTCTGGTTAAGCTTATCATTGAACTTTTCACTATTTGTAGGAGGGTAATAATATACAAAGGGCTCGGTACGGCCCCCTTACAACGTCATCCCACTACGCAATACTTTATTTTACCGATAGTTGGAGGGTAGTAATAGAACAAAGGGTTCAGTACGGACCTCCATGACAACGCCTCCCCCGATGACGTAAATACTTTGATTTGCAGGTCCTGACCTATTCATCACGATATTGTGCGGTGTGAGTGTGGTGAGGGTTCCGTTCTTCAATCACCATTCACAACAGTTACATCCATTCAACCATCATTTTTCCCATTCACATTTCCCATAGCACGTATAACTTCATATCCTGCATTCTTATATGAGGCTTCCTGCAACATAGTTATCCTGTATCGATCAAGACTAGATATCCCCTTATGGATCTTTTTTTCCCTTTCTCGCAGCTCTGATGCCCATGCCAAACACAACCATGATACAAATATACCACCTTCTTCATGTTAACATTATCCATAGTAAGCCAGTTCAATGCATTCAAATCTCTCAGTTGTACATCTACACGGATCTGTCTAAGTTCTACAAACGCATCCCCGTTAACTGATCTATACTCGTTACAAGGTACTTCAACGTAACCGTCAGGTTGTAAATATTTATTTCGAATCTTAAACTTACACTCCCCTCCATTCCTTGCATGTTCTATATAATGCCCCATATAAAATTCCATGAAAGTTAACCATTTAATCCCTGCAAACGAATAGTGACCATCGTCTTCTCTACTGATATGAGCGATAGACTTTGGTTTCATATAATGCATTTTAAACACTTTGAAACATAAAGCTGCGATGGTACTACATTCATTTAAACAATCTATTTTAAAATGTGTTCTAAACATATTCCTGAACTTTTCAAAACTCTGTCTTAAAATCTTTACATCTTGTATACAGTATTTCACACATTCGGCTTTTATATCATATTCACGATTCTCAAAAGTTTTATACCAAGCATCAAATTCACGTTTCTCTACATCATTTATTCTATCGACTTCGAATACAGCCCTCTCTGGAATAACCCCCTTGTAATTTATATTCGCTAAAGTTAGAAATCTATACGGGAAGAACCCTTTTGCTATATCCCCCTTAATCCCCATGCATTGAGGTAGCTTTTTCAAAGCACAAGGCATATACAACAGTGTATCTTTAAAGGAAATGTTGTTGTTAGATGACATGGTGATAATTTTATTTCCTCTTAACAGGATTGCTAGAAATAGAATTCTCATGCGTTCTACCTAACAGTTTCGCATACACAAACTGTGTATCGAATTTCGACCCATTATGGGCAGCTACTATTATATCGTCATTCTTATGAGTTTCAGAGAAATTGAATAAATAATTAATCATTTTATCAACGGGACATTTTTCGTATTCTTCTACAGCATCTAAATCCAGATGGAATATTTCAGTTCTTTGTGTTCCGCAAGTCTCACATTGTTCTGTTTCTTTTTCACTGCATTTGTAACATACTAACATGGTTACAGCTAGATAAGGAACCATGTCCATCATTGATTTCCCCGTAGCATCTACCCTAGCATTATGATTATATGTTTCTAAATCGTAATAAAACGTAAACACGTTTTTACCTTCTGTTTTTTTCTCTTTTATTTTTTTCATATAACATTTATGTGGACCAGTTTTAGCAGGATCATACTTTTCATAGCATACATTACACTTTATATGTATACAATCATGGTTATGATTTCCATATTTATCAGCTATTTTACTTTCATCACATTTATCACAGATCTTGACTTTCGTGCAAATTTCCCCTTTATGATAATTGTAACAGTTCTCATTATAAAATTCCCTATT
Source organism: Trachelipus rathkii (assembly GCA_015478945.1). Taxonomy (NCBI): domain Eukaryota; kingdom Metazoa; phylum Arthropoda; class Malacostraca; order Isopoda; family Trachelipodidae; genus Trachelipus; species Trachelipus rathkii. The sequence goes on along the minus strand of JABUQX010090878.1, from coordinate 6,296 downwards.
ACAATCCTTACAATATCTCAGACGAACGGCAGCATTTACTACGTTTCCTTTACAAAGGTGTGTGAGACATTGAGAACAGCGATACTCGGGACACTCGCTCGATATATGTTTATGATAATCATCAATAAAGAGGTAAAATAACTGACAGAAAATAGGCGAAGTATTTTTACGCGCTTCTACACTACCTATCGTAGACTTAATTGTATGTTTAGGAAGAGGGTAGTAGTAATGAGTATCTTTATAATCAAAACCTATTACATATAAGGATTTTTTACGGTCCTGTTCGCGAGCTAAATACATTACATGGAATTTTTCATCTGCATCGTTACGGTATACATATATTCTACAATTTAATACACGTTCAATTATCTCGAACTTAGCAGCACCTAAGGGTTCATTATATTCTAATCTACAAGCTCGAGCTATTTGTACACCTAACTCATGTATAGTTGAAGGCCAATACTTACTTATCTTGTGTTCCGTTTCCCTGACAGGGTTTCTTTGTTCTTCCTGAAATAATTTATGACAACAAGCTATAGCTCTAAATCCACAACCTCCCCTATACTCGGTATCGTTATAATTACTTATTCTTAACTGTACAGTGTTCAAGTTTTCTTTAGGGAAATTAACTTTGAAAGGTATAATAGGTCCATTACCTTCAACATCATGAGCTACCTGTACTTCAACAATGAAATCACTGAATGTAGCTTTATCCCCCGACTGAAAAGCTGTTATTAAACGACCAGTCAAATAAGAAACCAAATCCTCTCTATCCATTTCAGCGTAAGGGATATTTACATGATACTCATTCCTACCCCCGTCATTAAATGTAAACCATACACGAATTCTAGCTGCTTTATGTGACACATCATTTCTTAAATGTAATATAATATCATTGATAACTCTCATGAAAGAATCCCCTATGTCCCTACCTTGCTTGAAAACCCTAGCTTCATCAACCCTCACCCTATATTTGTGTGTATCGATAACCTCCGAATTCCTCGTATATGCAGCTCTCGTTACATCTATTAACTCAGCTGTGAATTCAGAACCCGCCCTATTACCACCCCCATTACAACCAGTTATACCTTTTTCGTTATCATCTTCAGCATCGGCTACGACATCAGCCAGTTTTCGTTTATTTCCTCTCTGTGAAAAAAAGAGAAAAACACATGGTATATATATAGATTACAATATATATATATTCATATATATATATATATATTATATATATAATATTATATATATAATATATATATATATATACGTAGACATTTTCTATATATTTGTCCATACATATCAGACATTTCATCCTTCGTGATAATTATAGCATAAAAACACACCTGTGTATAGAAGGGGAATTTTTCTCTGTAACAAGGAGGAAGGTTAACAGCAGAGATATTGAGAGGTCTCTGTATCATCGACATCCATCGGTGTAGAATACGATTCATCATTGAATAATCGAGAGTCCTCAGGAAATAACGATCCTCAGCATCAACATCCATATTGACAATATAGAGGACAGCTCTCACATCGATCTTCGCCTGCATTTAACTTTATTAACGCTTTCAGGTCTGCTTCATATAGATGATCTACTCCGAAATATCTGCTTCAAGTAAACATAGAATCACTTGGGATATTTGGCCAGTATGAGAAATACTCAACTCGCTATCAAACGCGATAGCAAAACACTTGTCCTTTAAGGTTTTTTTTTGAAAGATGGCTGCTCAAATGTGATCATCTAGCTGGTTGATGAGCTTGAATTTGGATTAACTTTCTGCTACAGCGAGATTTTCAAAAAATTAAAAAAAAGTTTCTGTAAGTTTCTTGACTTTCTTGAAACGCTCTTATGTAAATAAATATCACCTGACATATATAAGCAAATATTAATATATATTATTATAATATTTAATCAATAAATTAATTAAATTAATCTATCAAATAATTTAATCATTTTAAATATATTTGTAAAAATATATGATTAAAATTCAGCAGCAGACAAAAAATATAAAAAAGTTTGGCTATAAATCAATAAAATTATTTGAACTAGCAAAAATGAGAATAATTCATAATAATAAATAATTTACTTTATTTAAAACTTATTATAATAATCAGAAACTACTTAAATAACAACGTAATAATTTATGCAACAATATATTAATTAAGTAATAGATCATTAATATTAGAGCCTAGATTTTTTTTCAAGCAATATCTAGATAGTGAGACTATTAGGAGGATATTTCATTTATCATGAGATATTTCAATTATATCTTTTATATATAACTATTATAAGGACGAAAACATCTTAAATATATGTTGATCTAATAAAGTCAGCATAGAACAATTCGTGTTATGATTTTATCAATTTTTATAAACTGGAGAACGAGTAATGTGTGATTAATGAGAGAATGATAGATGAATTATATCCCAATACTGCTGGAAAAAGAGGCACTACGCACGGATATATATATATATAACTTGTCGTCTTGTAAATCAACGAGTGTTTACTTATAGAGGCGGGGGATTATAAGCCTCAATCCGAATGATTTCGCCATTTGTTTTGAAAGTACAGTGTGTTGAGACTCAGGTGTTGCTATGAAAAAGTACACACCGGTCCCTACAGAATATCTCACCCATTTTCAACAGGTTAATTTCACTCTAAATATCACACCTTTACTTAGAACACTGACAGTAAGAAATATTGTAATCTGTCTTCGAGTTATAACAATAGCGGATCAGTATAGGGATGTGTGGTGTTGTAATTTTGAGAGCTATGAGCTTAGGGTTGTCAGAGTACTTAAGAAATTATTTCAGGAAGACACAAGAAACCCTGTAAGGAACCGGTAACATCCATATTTGGAATAAGTAAGTAATTTTGTGACCTCTCAAACTATACATGAGGTTAGGTGTACAAATTTATGCTCTGAGCTTCGCACTAGATTGAGAATATACATGCAACCCTTAACTGCTATAGTTCGAGATGATTTATGAACGTGTGTAAATATACGAGATATTATCGTGTCGTTAATATGAGCCGTAACGATGGCAGATGAATTTAAAATTCGAGTCCTATATCTATTCTTAGCTTGCATACTATAGAGACACAGTATACAGATAATAGGAAATGCCATTTATACTTAAGTATTGTTCATTATAAACAGATATATACTATACTCTTACTTCAACATTCGGATTACACATCTCAATTACAATTAAGCTACGATAGTATGAGTAGAAAGCAGCGGTAGTATTAAGTACTTGTTCGCCTAATTTCTGTCAGTCTAGTTTTACTCTTTTATGATGTATTTTATGGCGAGTATATCAAACATATCTATATCGGACGAGTAACTATCGCCAGTATCGCTGTTCTCAATAGTCTCACACACTTTGTAAGGAAACGTGTAAATGCTGCCGTTCGTCTGAGATATTGTAAGGATTGTAATAGGGAATTTATCATAATGAGAACGTGTTTAACAATTATCATAAAGGGAAATTTGATGGTGATATTTTTTTTGGAGTGAGTGTCAGTGCACTGGTGTGAAAGTTGGGAAATAACAAAAATGATTGTAACATATTTTAACAGATGAATGTATGCTATAAAGTATGATCCTGCTACAAACTGTGTCCACATAGAATGTTATATATGCAAAAAATTAAAATGACGTTAATCAAAGACTACCTCAGAGATACGTGTTGACGTTTATAATTACTCTGACTATAGGAAACTCATTATATATGACTAAACGACTGCTCTAGGGGTTATGATCTGTACGACGGGTCTTGTCCGCAATATCATCGATATAATGGACAGATTCGGTTGCCTTAGTTTGCTCGTCTGTTAACCATTTCAGTGATGTAATCTACAAATGACAGCTTCAACAAACACAGAACAACACTGAGTCAACTCACGCCAACTCACCAAACGAATCCTAGACCATAGATAATAGTCCACTGCAGATTAAGATATCTGCCCATCTGTATGGAAGAAACATAGCGAATATAAAACATGTGTTCCCTTTATATCACTATACGTTAAATAATAGAGAAACAATTATTTAATTCTCAAAATTTCTCTATTTACAATAATCACGAGAAGATATAAAATAGTAGACTGCCCATTGAAATGAGTAGCAAAAATAATTTTTAAAAGAAATCGATATATTTTTAAAATATAGTTTTAAAAAATATTTTTCAAAAAGAAAACTTGTAAATAATATTCACGAATAATTCGATACATCTCTCCAGAGATATTAAGTATAGAATGAGCGAGACGAATATACTCTTAAGATATGAACTGTTTTAAATATATAGTGAAATTTCTTATTATATTAGACACAAAACATTTATATATGAGTTGAATATTAAAATTAATATCACACGATGTTAAACTTAAAATATAGATATTTCACACTATTAAATATCTCTTGTTATGTATATGCCATTTTAGTGTGCTTATAGAAAAAAAGCTATCATCTCTCACACAAAAAAATGAGGAGAGTTTTAAGGGGAATATAGCAAAAAGGGGTTCTTCCTCGTATAGATTTTCTAACTTTTAGCGAATATAAATTATCAAAGTTGTTACAACAGAGAGGGCTGTATTCGAAGTCGATAGATAAATATGCTAGAGAAACGTGAATGTTGAATACTTGGCACACTGAGAATCGTAATATGAAATATAAAAGACGAAAATGAGTGTGATAGAGTGTACAATACTATACAAATGATATAAATGTATTTATATGAGCAAGATATATAGAAATAGTAAAAAACAAAAAAAGAAACATTGGATATTAATAATAAAATAATTATAATTAGTTAAAACTATAAGTAATGATATAAAGTGAGCAAAATAACATCCAGATATACACATTTACACACGATCAGACATAGCTATATCACACACTCTCGGAATATCATTCATCACCACTGCAGTCCCGTCTCTCCATAAAACAACATAAAGAGTGGGTCACATTCGTTTGCAGGGATTAAAATCGTTTAACTCTTCATGGTACATCTACTTCGCCCCTGTTACTTTGCCATCATGGCTTGTCAGCTTTAATATCGAAAATATTATTCATTCTGACGGTTACGTTGAAGTACCTTGTAACGAGTATAGATCAGTTAACGGGGATGCGTTTGTAGAACTTAGACAGATCCGTGTAGATGTACAACTGAGAGATTTGAATGCATTGAACTGGCTTACTATGGATAATGTTAACATGAAGAAGGTGGTATATTTGTATCATGGTTGTGTTTGGCATGGGCATCAGAGCTGCGAGAAAGGGAAAAAAAGATCCATAAGGGGATATCTAGTCTTGATCGATACAGGATAACTATGTTGCAGGAAGCCTCATATAAGAATGCAGGATATGAAGTTATACGTGTATGGGAATGTGAATGGGAAAAAATGATGGTTGAATGTGATGTAACTGTTGTGAATGGTGATGAAGAACGGACCTTAAAATTAAGGAAATATGTGAATGAAATAGGTCAGGAACCTGCAAATAAAGTATTACGTATCGGGGAGGCGTTGTATGGAGGTCGTACTGAACCATTTGTCTATTACTACCCTCCAACTATCGGTAAAAAAATATATTATCTTGATTTTACATCTTTATATCCTTGGGTACAGAAAACCCAACAGTTTCCTTCCGGTATTCCTAAGAAACTTATAGGTAGAGACATTCCTAGTATTCCTGCTTATATATCCAAGATGGAAACAGATTATTTCGGTGTGGCTAATGTATGTATACTCCCGCCACAGAAATTATACATCCCTGTTCTCCCAGGGAGGTATGAGGGGAGGCTAATTTTCACTCTGTGTCGTACATGTACGGAGACAGGGTACGAGGGGATATGTAATCATACAGAGCTTCAGAGAGAACTTAGAGGTGTATATACAACCCCTGAACTGAAATTAGCTGTTAAAAAAGGGTATAAAATCACTAAAATTTTCGAGGTTTGGACTTTTCACCTATGTCTGATATGTTTACAGAGTATGTAATAAAGTTTCTGCAATGGAAAACAGAAGCTTCAGGATACCCGAAAGGCGATGATGGTCAACCTTTAACTGATGAAGAAAAAGATTTCTTCATCGCAGAATTCGAACGAATCGAAGGGGTGAAATTAACTAAGGAAATGATAGATAGCAACCCATGTTTACGCTTCATTGCAAAGCTGTGTTTAAATAGTTTGTGGGGAAAATTAGCGGAGAGACCTGTATGCACTGAAGACATTGTATGTCACAGTGACGCTGATGTATGGGATCTGGCTAGACGAACTGATCTGGAACTTTT
>JABUQX010090877.1:10000-11385 GCA_015478945.1 Trachelipus rathkii | reverse complement strand
GGGCTGTACAATTATGAGAGTTCCTAACGCACAAGCGAGAGGACATTGTATTGTAGTTGTTAAATCTCAAAACGCACTTGAAATAAATGAAGAGGAAAGTCCTCACAGAAAATCATAGACGCCACAGAACAATGTCACATAAATCAAGCGCATAAGTGAAGCAAACACAACAGTCAATTGCGCACGTATGATTGACTCGCAAGTGTGAAAGCAACGTACAAGATCACTGCGCACATATGAAATGAAACTGCGCAACTATAAAGTCAATTGCGCACACGTGAGGCAACACAAAGTTAATTGCACACACGTGAAGCAAACACAAAGTCAATTGCGCACGTATAAGTTGACTGCGCACACGTGAAGCAACTACAAAGTCACTGCGCACATATGAAGTAAACTGCGCAGCTATAGAGTCAATTGCGCACACGTGGAAGCAACACAACGTTAATTACGCACACGTGAAGCAAACTCAAAGGTAAATTGCGGCAAAGTATAAGTTGAAAGCGCACACGTTTAGCAACTGCAAAGTCACTGCGCACATATGAAGTAAAACTGCCAGCTATAGAGTCAATAGCGCAACATGCGAAGCAACAGAACGTTAATTGCGCACACGTGAAGCAAACACAAAGTCAATTGTGCACGTATAAATTGACTGCGCACACGTGAAGCAACTACCAAGTCACTGCGCACATTGAAAGTGAAGCTGCCCGCATCTATAAGAGTCAATTCGACACACGTAAGTAACACAAAAATAATTACCGGCACTCGGGAAAACAAACACAAAATCAATTGCGCACGTATGAGTTGAACAGCGCAGGTGTGAAAACAAATGCGCACTCCTGAGAGAACTGAGCACGTTTAAAGTGAAGAGCCCAGGTGTGAAACAAATGCGCACTCCTGAGTGAACTGTGCACATTTAAAGTGAACAGCGCAGGTGTGAAACAAATGCTCACTCCTGAGTGAACTGCACACGTTTAAAGTGAACAGCGCAGGTGTGAAAACAAATGCGCACTCCTGAAATGAACTGCGCACGTTTAAAGCGAACAGCGCAGGTGTGAAACAAATGCTTGCACCTCGCTGCGCACGGATGAAGTCGTATACACTGCACTCATCGCAACCGCACCGCACGCACCGCACCGCAATACGTCTCGTTCCGCACGCACCAGCACTGCACCGCACCGCACGCAACGCACCGCACCGTTCCGCACGCACCAAAACTGCACTGCACTGCACCACACCGCACCGTTCCGCACTGCACCCTCTGTCCCGCACGCACCGCACCGCTTTTTGTTCTGCGCTTGAACCACTTTACCTTTAAAACTCAACACTGCACAATAAAGATTGCTTAAGCAATGCAATATGCAAAACACCTTTGCAACAGCACA
>JABUQX010090876.1:20000-32639 GCA_015478945.1 Trachelipus rathkii | reverse complement strand
TCTTGACCAGCAGGAAGAAGTTGTGCAATATTATTTTTTTGTAAAGGGTCCGTACTTTTCGAGTTCTTTGGATTTTTTTTTTCAAATCCGGTAATAAGCTTTATACGCTGATTCCAAATATGTATTTGGTTTTCCTGTAATGTCATACTTTCGAGATAATTCTCCTGGCTCTTTCTGATATTTTGCCTTTTTAAGTTATTTGTAAAACGTAATTATCATTTAATTTTAATAATAAACGTAATTATCATTTTACTTTATTTGAACGAAAATTCGTACCTAAGAAAATAATTAGATAACTAAACAGGCAATTCGAAAAAGTTCATATGACATATTATTTATATAAGATAAAATTTAAAAAGGGGAAAGAAATCTGAGCTCGACACCGAAATGCAATTTCTAGTCAATATATACTAACTAGCAATTTTTTAACTTTTGCAGCATAACAAAAAAAACTACCTGCATTTTGCGGGCTCTATCCTAGCCACATGTACCATATATATATATTATTGTAGTATATATAATATATATATATATATTATATATATATATATTATATATATCACTATATATATTAGTATATATATATATACTATATACTATATATATATAGTATAATATTATATATATATTAAATATATTAATTTTATATAATATACTATATATAATGTTATATATATTATATCTGTTTGATGCGTATTTCAGCATGATCGCTAAATGTCTGTATAATTTATTTGAAGCCCTTTGTAAGAGAGATTCCTTTATAATAGTTAAGAAGAATTCAGTACTTTTGTGCTAAAGTAATAAATTGACTTATTTTTAATAATACTCAAGCACAAATTTTTCAGTTTATCTTTTCGAAACCTCTTCAGGTGCAGCAATTTGTAAGACAAAATTTTAAAATTGAATGTTAACAGCTTATAATTTAAAAAGTAATTCATATTTGTTAGGATTTAAATTTTAATAGAGAATGTTGGTTGGTAGCTCATAAATGTTTACTTTAGAGTGTGGATTGAGTGATTCTCGCCTTTTTGTTTATTATAATTATTGGTGTTAAGGATGTAGTAGGATTCGATTCGAGTAATTTCCTTCTGTGTAAATCTTTTGAATGTATGAAGAGGGTCATATGATTGTTAATGTCTCAATAGTAAGATTATACTGTGGCACGATGTAAATGTAAGGGAGAACTTTTGATTGTCATGTGTAAGGTTCATGTTTTTGTTTTGGTACAGTATATCACGGTTGAAAATCATGTGTTCTCCAATGTATAAGTTGTTACAGTTAAAAGGGAATTTTATATACACATTGGGGTATGTTGCGGTCGATTATGTTTAGGTCTAAGAATAGCTATTACAGGGTAAATTTCTTGAGGAGGTGAGTTTGATGATTAATTGGTCAGATGTTTAATTGTTTTAAGAGAAATGTTAGGGATGGGTAAGAAAAGGTTGTTTTTTAGTGGGGTTTATGATTGGGTAGGTTGATAAAAAAAGATTTTTTTTGGCTTGTTTAAGGGCTACGGTGTGCTAATGGTGACACGTTTGGGTAAAGAAAGTTTGTTAAAAATAGAGAAAAGGTAATTATTTTCAGTTGTAGAAAAGAGGGAGAGCATATTCTTGGAGCTCTGAGGAATAAGGAAGAGAGTGTTCCTATTTTTGTGTTGGTTAAGCTGGGATGAAACATATGTATTGTACTTGAGTTGTAAGTAGGTTTGCCGGTAAACAGAGAATTGAGAGTATGAGATTATAGACCATGGTTATAAGAAAGTCAAAGAATTAGTAAGAGGAATCACATCTTTAGAAATTTCAATAGTGACTTCTAATGATAGGGTCTAACGGTTTGAGGAAAAGTCAACCGATATAGAACCATTATAACAATTACCTCTCTCCGCCCCATCATTTCCTATACATAAGATTCTGTCCCTTTATAAATTATCCGAAATGGTTGAGCTACACACTTTCCCTCTTGTTGGCCGCACATCTCCTCTTCACGAGTATTACCAATTCTGGAGATTTCATCACAAAAAACCAAAAACATTTCAACGTCCACACTCCCATCTCTCTTGTAAGCTTTGATGAACTCACTTTTTACACACTCTGTAGATGTCCCTTTTAACGCTTTCACAATTAATCACGTTTAAATTTGATGAAAACGAATTTTATATTACCCTTTTCCCCTTTTGATACTTTACAAATAAATTAAATCCTACTTACCCTTGAACATAACTTTTTTTAATTATAATAACACTTTTCTGAAACAAAATTCAGGTCTAGTATGGGTTTTCCCCTTTCTCCTGTCCTAAGTAATATTTTCAATGAATAGCTCTTGAAATTTATTATATACCTTTCCTAAGCCCCATTCTACCTAATGCTACTTGGTACAGGTTACTATGTAGATGACATTTTTGCCATCTATTGCCTTCCTAACATTAACCGCACACACATATACTATGATTTCTCAACACTGTTTAAACACTAACATTAAATATCACTATTAAATATCTAAAAGAATCATGCTCCCTAACCTTACTCTTGACGTTCTTATAACCTGGTCTATATTCTCCACTTACTCTCCAATCTCTCTTTTATCGGCCGTCCGAAACCTACTTTCACACCCAATGTTACATACATATGGTTTTCATCTCACCACTCACCAACACAAAAATAGGTACTACTTCTTTCTTATTTCCTCAAGAGTCCTAGATATGCTCTCCTCTTTATCTACAAAATAAGAATTTTGAATTACCCCGCCTTTACTCTAATATTTTAACAAACTTCATGTACCCAAACTATCATCAATATCAACGTGTCCTTAAACAAGCAAAAAATCCCTTTTATCTGATTTTAAAAGAAACTAAGTAGGAAATGAAGAGATGTAAGTTTTTAGTGGTGTAGTGTGTGTGTGCCGCGTGTGTTTGTGTGTGTATGTGGAGTGTGTTTGTATGTGTGTGTGTACTGTGTGTGGGTGTGTGTGGTGTGTCTGAAGTATATCTGAAAATCAGCCAAAAGTGTGAAGCGCAATTAAAATTCGCAACTCTATTATTTGGCAAATAACAAATACCGACGAGTTTTTTTTTACATATAATGAAGTCACCAATTCAAATGATACGACCTTCTATATGTTAAGTCTGGTTTTTTTTAACGTATTTTCTATAAAAAACATGAATAAAAAAATTCCTCAATATTTGATCAGAGGTTGTTAAATAAAACTTTCTTTCTTACATATAAAAGAGAAGAATAAAAAAATGACAGCGGATCAGTATTTTTGTGCTCAAAACTGTTGAATGCACATAATTTCACGATCAACTAATATGAACAACTAATATATAAAATATATATTATATATATGATATAGTATATATATAAATATCTAGAATATTATATTATAGTATAGTAATATATTATATATATATATATATATATAGTATTCTTATATACTAATATATATATATATAATATTACATATATTTATATAATATATTATAAATCGTATAAGTATATCTATACTATACTTATCGTTTGGTGATATTGGTTATAGAGCGCACAACTATCATCATATTCTATCTTCAAAAACTCAAGAGGCCCACAGGAAGGAATACATTGCGGAATAGCTTGTCCAATTTTAGGGCGGAAAAATGTAAAAAAAAAATAAAAGAATAAATAAAGAAAAAACATATATCTCAATACGTACCAATACGTACAGCGATAAAGGAATACATTTTGGAATCACTGTAATATTTAGATGAGGAAATGTAAAAAAATAAAAAATTTAAAATTTCATTGGTTAATCAAACTATACTGTGTAGAGAGCTTTGAGACCTTTTTATTGGTTACTTGTTAAAATTAATAGACTTTCTATTAAATTTTGACTTTTTTTTATTCTTTTAACTGAAAGAATTAACCCCTTAAGGTATTACGACCGCACCGACTTGGAGGAGTCGGGTCTCTCGGCCACATCCGGGGAACTACGGGGTATGACTATACCGCTCACTCCCGGGGAGGGTCTCCCGGAAACTCCCCGTGCTCTATTGGTGATTTGGGTGCTCGCGCGGGGTCTCCGCCCCTCCCGCCTACGGGGTATGGAAACGTCTCCCCCCCCCTGTGTTCCCGTCGGCTCGGCCCCCTAAAAAACATAGCCAATATTTATTTTAATTTATTATATTTAATTTATTTTTTTTTACATTTTCCTAAACTAAAAATTTTAACAAGGATTCCAAAAATGTATTCCTTTTCGCATGTAGCTATTGTAGTTTTTGAGATATGATTTTTTATTTTTTCTAATATTTTTTTTTTTTTTTTTTTTACATTTTCCGCCCTAAAATTTTGCCAGGTTTCCCAATAATGTATTCCTTTTCCTGTAACTATTGTAGTTTTTTGAGATATGGATACGATGATAGTTGTGCGCTCTAAACAAATATTCACTATATATATATATATTAAAAAGTATATATATATATATATATATATACTATAATATATATTAATGGGTAGTTAATATATGTATTTACATTATACTATAATTATATATATATATATATATATTTATTTATATATATATATATATATATATATAATATTTATATATAGAATATATATTACTATATTATATATATATTACCCATAATACTAGATATGAAGACTTGTCTAAAAGGAGTTACCCGATATAATATCGAAAGAACGAACTGTAATCGAGTTTTTTTCCGATTATCAAGGCAATAGAGCGTCCAAAGTTGCCAATATTACTAGTTTTTTTTTTTTGTAACTAAAGGAATACCGAATAAATCGCAAAGATGGAAAGAGTTAGGGTCTCCTCGGCTCTAGCGGGGACAATACGGGGGGGGACCTTCGTCTCGCCTTCTTCCCACTGTCGGCTAACGAGCCCTTAAAGAAAAATTAAAAAATAACAAAAATTTAAATAAAAAACGCAACCATTGTGTAACTCTTTGCTCTCCTTCTATTGGATGTTTTATGCTAAACACGTTACGCTGCAGGGGTTCCCACGAGTAGCGTTTTTGGCTCGATTTATACGATATCATTGTTTTTTTATGTAGGACATCCTTTTAAAAAGGTAGTGCTTATATATATATCTATATAATATATATATATAATATATATATATTATATAATATATTATATATAATAATATAATATATATATATATATATATATATATTATTATATATATATATTTATATAATTATTTACTATATATAGTATATATATATATATATAAAAATAGAGTGAAAGAGTGACGGTGGGTGTGTGAGAGAGTGTATAAGGTTGTGTATGTTGATGAGTGTGTTGGACATAGTTCCTAAGTGAATTATAATATAGAGAAAATGGGATTTTTAGATTATTTTATTTGTGGGATTTTTTACGAAATTTTCTCAATTTTCCATTGAATATCAAAAGAATTTAATTAATTTTGTTGAGAGTGAAGAGGTTATAAGCGATATATCGGTGTCTGTAGATAATTATATATATATGTGTTCTTCCTATATTTTATATATATATATATATATATATATATAAATATTAATATTTATATATATATAGTTATATATATTAATAATATATTAATTAATTATACTTGAAGTGATGCAGCTAACATCCCGCACTCCTGCAATCCACGGAAGCATGCCGCACATTATTAAAAGATCACGCATCCCACTCGCCGCTATTGCTCTGGACGGTACATGTTGCGCGGATATATTGAGTTTGTCGCGATTTGGATAAAGAATTTTGATAATAAGACGGATTTAAAAATGAATAAGATAGTAGTAAACCTAGAGTTGAGAAAAAACTCTTGGTTCTTGCTTGGAAATTAATGACCTTCATATCAGGGTTGTGGAGTCGTAGATCCCCGTTAAAAAGATGTTTTTGTTTTGTTTTTTTATTTATTTGTTTTTATTTTTATTTTATTTTTTTTATTTTTGTTTGTAACACTGTTATTAAATCAAAGCTTAAATCGTTCCACTTTTGCGTTGCATTTGAACAAACTTCATCCGAACAGTCTATTTAATTAAAGGCAATAATTAAAGAAAAAAAACAAAATCTACAGAATCACACATATACACAAATAGTAAATCAGTAACTCAGGTTCACTGGAGAATTCTATCAGTTCAGTAGTGATGAAGAAACACAGGCAATTACCAAAAGAATGCATAAATGAATTGAAAACATCAACACCAAGAAAAACATCTAGATATAAATGATGATCCTCAGATCTATCAGTTGGTGGAAAGTTAAGCAAATGTTTACCCACGCTTGAGTTAAACTTGCAAAGGCAAATACTTGTGCTGTCCTCCAAAGTGTTTCAAAGTGATAGAGTATTTAGCAAGTGCTTGCTAATATATGATAAAAAAGGGAAAACAGACTATCAACAGAAAGGTCTAGAAAACTGATGTCTCTCTACACAAACCTTCCTATATTTTGATTTCATTTTACCTCCCCAGTTGCAAAAAGTAAATAATTCATTGTAAAATCTCTTTAATTAAGGGCGGGAGGTTGGGATAGAAGGTTTGGTGGTGTGAGTGCATTTTGAAGTTTGGTTCCATGTCCTGGTCAACGACCTGGTAACAGAACAGATTAATATTTAATTGATTGTTGGCTTAAACTCCACGAAATATTATATATATTATAATATAACTAAATAGTCTTTAAATTTATCATATATATATTATATATTTATATATAGTATATAATATATAATATATTATATATATTATAATCTATATATATATTAGTAGTATACATATATACTATATATATAATATATATATATGGTTATTAATATATTAGTATATATATATTATATACTATAATAATACTATAATATATAATAGAATTAATTTATATATATATATACTATATTATAATATTACGCTATCAATTACATCCGCCCGTCCGCGGAATATTAAAATCAGATAATCCGCATTCGAGCGGATGGCGAAAAGAAATGTACATCTGACTGCATCAACTAATATATATATCTATAATATATGATAATAGTATAATAAATTTATCATATATAAGGTACTTCATTATATATATTATATAATATATATAATATATAATATATATACTATATATATATAATATATATTATATATATATTATATACAATATGATGTTAAATATTGCAATAATCATATTCGCAATTATATAAGATGTAAAATTATAAAGAAAGAACATTTAATTGCAGGGGTGGCCAAACCTTTTTGCTACCGTGCGCCAAATTTTTCTACAGACGAGTGTCAGATTGCGCCATATTATATAATATATAATTATACTATAATATATATATATATATATATTATATTATATTTACTATATATATTATATAATATCATATATTTATATATTTATTATTATATCTATATATAATATATATATATATATATATATTATATATATATCTATATTCTATATATTATATATAGTAGTAAGAAGTACTTTCAGGAAAATCACAGAATATATGTTTTCTCTATTAATTATATTTTTTTTAAGAAATTCTTTTGATTTAAAAATACGGCACTAATTTTCTAATATGCTTGCGTATGAAAAAACAAATAAAATCAAAGTTTTAGGTATGAGAGACAAATACTTTTCACTATACAACTTGATAACACAAACAATTATCAATACTGATTGATTCATTTGACGATGTTTTAATTATTTACACAGGTAAATTTAAATCATGTTTCTAAACCATGAGTTTGGCGGGAAATAATAATTGAATATGAGAAGTCGATCCGAAAGACGTGGCTACATAAAAAAGCATAAACATTGATGAATTTGTTACTTACTTCTATAATCTAGTGCCCAGATTTAAAAAAATTTCTTGGAATATAAAATGAATTTTTTAGTTTTTCTATTTTAAAATATTCGTAAGAAATAGGCTGACAAAGTATATAGTAAAATATAAAATGCTTACCAAATTATATAGCCCTTAGCATGCGGGCCACTTTAATGCATCAATGCGCCGTTTGGCGCATGCGCCAAGGGTTGACACCCTGATTTTAATGGGAAGGTAAGGGAATTTACTGCCTTCTCTCGGGATTGAAACACGCGCCATGTTGCGAATAGAGGACAAAATATAACCGGCTCTTTACTGACTGAGCTATGCCTCCACCCAAAAAGTTGGATTCAAGAACAGTTATAAAGCACCGAGCATTCCTTCGGCGACATCCCAGGTGTCCAGCTGTCTCATCCCTGTCCTCGGATGACTTTATAAACTGTTCTTGAATTCAATAAATTTTTGGTTGGCAGGATAGCCAGTCGTAAAGCAACCGGGTATATTGTCCTCATTCGCAAACACCTGGCGGTGGTTCAATCCTGAGAAAGGCAGTAAATTCTTTACCTTCCGATTATTTTTTATAATATCTATATATATATATATACTATATATATTATATATATATAATATATATAAATAATATATATATGATATATATATATATTATATAATATATATAAATATTATATATATAATATATATATATATATCAATATATATATATATATATTTATATTCATTATTTATATATATATTTATATATATTATACCTAATATATATATATTATTAGTATATATATATATAATATATATATATATATTATAATATATATATATAATTCTATATTATAAATATATTATATACTAATATATATATATATCATATATATAGTATATCATTTATATTATATCATATATATATATATATAAATATATATATAATATTATACTATATTATATAATATATTGGGAAGGTTGTGCTTCCAGTTTGCTCTGGCTGGTGTTTGTGTTTGGTGTTTTTAATTTTTTGCTTTAGATGTTGTTTTAATTTTGCTTTAATGATTTCCAGTATTTTTAATGTCCATATATTAAAGTTTTAAGGGTTTATATTTATAAATACTCGAATAAACGCTTTTTAAGAAGACTTAGATGAAAACATAGCCTAATCTCTCGAACAAGCCGAAATTTTAAGATAAGTTTTAGCATGTTTTACCTTTATTACCTTTTAAGTTTTTACTATTTTAATTATTCATATTAGCAGCTTTTAGCCTTTTTTTAAGTTTTAATTAATTGGTATCGCGGTTTTTTTTTTTGTTGGGTTTAAATTTAAAGTTAGTAAGTTAAGCGAAGCTTGTGGCGAGTGTGATGTATGTTGATTTTAAACGTTTTAAAGGATTTTATTTACTTTACATTTTATCAGATTACTGAGTTTAGTTGGTCTTGTCTCATATAATTTTATATCATAAATTTTAAAATAATTTTTATAATATTTAAGTGTTTTTTTGTACGTGATCATGTGTGTGTTCTTGTTTGTGTGGGCGCGTTTTTTTTTATATAAAAACCCATTCTGTGGGCTTTATTGGGTTGGGCTGTGTATGGTCAGATTGTGTGTGTTTGTTTGTGAGGCTGTCTGTTTGAATTGACTGGTACAGAGAAAGATGTAAGGAGTGAGGCGCAGGCTGGGAGTTTCATCTATTGACTTTCGACCAACGTTCGTCGGGCCTGAAACTAACCATAATCTGTGGGAAGTAATCACTCCATCGCTAACCTCTCTACCTAACATTTTACCTTTGTCTGAAGACCACAGCTAGCCAAGGGAATCTCTTTTTCAAAATAAATTAACTATCTCCAAATATATACCTTTTCATATAAATTTCAGACTAAGTGTGGAGTTCTGATGCCTATATAAATATTTACAGCTCCTGTAGCACTGTCTTGAGAATCTTGAATCTCCTAATTTCGATGTTCTTGGCTTAAAATCTTTTCCCTAATACTACCATTATCTTGTTGTTTCTGCTACTGCTTTCCCCTAACGGAACAGATTTTCACCTCCTTAATTTGAAATATTGCCACTTCTTACATTACAGACTTGTTACTTCTTCCATCCCAAATGCCAGAATCATCTATTTAGGTGATTCAACGTACATCACACTTGAAGGGGGCTCCTCTCATACTGATGCAGGTAGGGAGGAGGCCAAAACATTCAGTATAATTCTCAACGATCTGGGAACAGTTAATTAAAGAACGTACACATATACCAGATCGTCCTAACCATTTCTTGAACACGCTTGATTTATGTTTTACCACTACTCCTTCCTCGATAATAAAAACGCATTTTCCCTCCTATCGTAACTCATGACCACAATCTTGTAGCTCTAATTTAAAACTTTTTTCTTCCGCAGCTCCACCATGCCCCAACGTACTTTCTGGCACTTTTAATCGGGCTAATTGGAGATGGTTGCGTCTCGTTCTTGCAATACTATGCTTAGAGTGAATCATTGCTTTTTGCACTCGGAGAGATGGCTTCGCTTACTGCTGAAAAGGTAGGGGCCGTAATCGTCAAGGGTATGAGGGGGTTCATTCCATCTTCAACTAATCTTTTTCTTACTCCTATATAATCCATGGTTCGATGGAGAATATTCTCCGCTCCATTCAGGAGAGAGAAATTGCGTATCGGGCATGGAAAACTCTCATGTCTCCCCCTATCAACTCTTACTAATTTCCATTTCTGCTCGGAATCGTTGCAGGGCTATTAATTCGACAGGCTAAGCGCGCTTTCACCAAAAGAAAGTGCGACAACTACTTGACTCTCCTACTGATAAAATTTCTTGGCCTCTTGCCAAAAACATCTCTAATAACTTTTGTAAATTCTGCCTTTCTCCACTTTATTCGCATCTGACGGATTCTGTTGCTAAATTCTTCCCTGGAAAAGGCTAATCTCTCGGCTCTTCTCTTTTTTCATCTAATTCATACCCTGGGACGAATTCGGCTCCCTTCTTCCTGCTTCTTCTCCTCTCAGGTTTCCACTTATGCCTGCTTCCCGTGATTACGCCTGAATCGGGTGCCATGGGATTTCTGAGATCTTATGAACGATCAGGGGCGCTAAGTGGCCCGAGATGGCATTCCCCCCCGAGTTTTGAGGGAGTGTGCTTCTGAGCTCGAGCCGCTGTTCTTCGTTAAACTCTACTCTCTATGCCTTAATCTAGTACATTTCCTCAGTGCTGGAGGCGGCTTTCTGTCCAGCCAATCCCGAAAAGGGTAGCGCTCTGATCCTTCTACTATCGTCCTATAGCTTCTGCACTTGTATTCTATCTAAATCTTTGAAACTCTTCTTAACTCTCATTTCCTGTATTATCTGGAGTCCTCATCCCTTCTTTCCAGAATCATCAGTATGGCTTTCTACGTTCGAGGTCAACTGGTGACATACTATCATAGATACTAATTAACTGTCCCCTACTTTCCTAACTCTGCTTGACCCTCTATCATTCTGCGACGTGACGTTGGGCTCACTACTACTCTTTTCTATAGGTACTACAACGGTAGATTGCTCCAGAGGAGATTGCCACTCGCATCATCCACCTCCATTGCGTCACGCCCTCGCAATAGCAAGGGGTGCCATGCTCTCGCATGAAATTATTGCGTGAGCATATGAAAATCCTACGACCTCGTTTCGTCTGTGGTGCCTCGCTTCTTTCCAGCCAACTCTCTGTTCTGTGGAACTCTCCTTCCATCTTCTGTTTTTCCTACTGTATTTAATCTTCCTTTCTTTAAATAAACCCACGTCTGCGCACACCTGAGAGAATTTAACGTAGGGTTTGGCTTGGGGTGGGCTTTCTAGTATTTTATTTTCCTTGCCCCCTAAGCTTTGAAAAAGGGCTTCCAGCCCGTGAGTGGGTGGTAATCTGTAAAATATATATATAGTGCTATATATATATTATAATATAATTATATATATATTATATGTATATATATATATACTATATATATATATATATATATATATATATACTATATATATATATATATATATATTTTTATTTAAATATACTATAGTATATATATATACTATAATATTATATATATATAATATAATATATATATAATATATATATATATAATATATAATATATATAATATTATATATTATATATATATATTATAATATATATATTAAGAGTATATATATAATCTATATTCCTGACACTCAGCAATCTAGTCTCAAAAGTAGACTCTCTATTAAGGCTGCTTGAGGATGGGAACCCTCACAGCTGGTTTTTTTTTAATTTCCATTGATACAGATGCAGATTTCATCAGCAAGTCGGACTGCAGCTGACGCACCTCTCCGATTTGGGGATACGGCGCTGTGTTAATTCATATATATAATATATTATATATATATATTATATATTATATATAGATATATTTATATATATATACTATATATACTATATATATATACTATATATATATATATATATAATAAGTATATATTATATATATATAAATATATATACTATAACATATATATATATATATATATAGTATATATATATATAATATATATATATATAATTATATATAGATATATATATATTAATATATATTATATATATATATATATATATATATATATATATGACTATATATATATAATATTATACTATATATATATATATATATATTTATAATATAATATATATTAAATAAAAATTTTTATAATTATTTATTTATAAAATTAAGTTTGAAATAATATATAGATTTTAGAATATATATAATATAATATATATATATAGCTATATATATAGTATATATATATATATATATATATATATTATATGATCGACGTCG
>JABUQX010090876.1:0-5000 GCA_015478945.1 Trachelipus rathkii | reverse complement strand
GCATTGCAGCTCTGAGTCAGTGCTTCTATAGTGAAAGAAACTCAGGCCAGCATTACAATTAGATCAGAGGAGTACAAACTTATAATAGAAGAAATGTCGATTTCTTTGATTTCTACATGCATCTTAATTTTAAAAATCGGTGAATTATATATATTACATATATTATATATATATATAATATTTATTATATATATAAAGCATATAATTATATATTATTATATACTATAATAAATATATATAATAATATTATAATATATATATATATACTATATATAAATTACAAATTTGTCATGTTGCATGTATTTTGCAATATTAATTATACTGAACTTCTAAACAAATCTATCAAAGGCAAAGTTGCGGATTAAAAAAAAATCGGAGTTATCAGTTGCTCAAAAACATTTAAAATTCACTGGTGGGTATGGACCGGTGCCATAAGGCATTATAAAAGTTCTTGACTGGACTGGCTATGTAAAACGGTTAAGGGGGATGGGTGGGTGCGGGAAGCAAAAATACTTCGTGTAGGTCTCTAAATTGTGTGGAAGATTGTATCTTGTAGAAAGATGAAGGAACTGAGTTTTTGAAACATTGAAGACAAACTTGTTCTCAATACCCAATTAGAAGTTCAAGAGAGATCAGTGGTTAGTTGCTCCAAGGCTGCCATTCTAGCGCAAGTTAATTGCTTTTGAAAGGGACGTCTTTCAAAATGAAAGCAGTAATGAAGGGTGGAAGCGTCAACATAGGAATGAACAGATGAAAATGTAACAGAGAGAGAAGTCATTATCGCATATGGACAGAAAGGCTACAGAAGAGATTGTAGACCTCGACAGAGGCATTAAGGCATGTTCGTATGACCTAACCTTTTGAAGTGAGGAGGAGAAGGAGGAGGAAGTGTTGAGGAAGCTTGTGATAAGTCTTGGAAACAACTTAAGGGAAGATTCAAAATGAATGCGGAAAAAACATTGATACTATGAGTATCAGCAGAGACGAGAAAGAAGCTATTGAGATCATTGTTGACTGAATGAGAGTAGAGAACGTGGATCAATTTAAGTATGCTGAATTTTTCAGAAAAAACAGTGATTATGAGATGAGTATCAACGGAGACGAGAAAGAAGGCTATTGAGATCCCTGTTGATGGAATGAGAGTAGAGAACGTGGATCAATTTAAGTACTTGGCTGAATCTTTACGAGAAAAAGACAGTGATTATGAGATGAGTATCAACGGAGACCAGAAAGAAGGCTATTGAGATCTCTGTAGATGGAATAGAGTAAGAGACGTGGACCAATTTAAGTACTTGGGTGAATCTTTACGAGAATCGGGACTTGTGTGCGGGATATAGAAGAGAAAATAGAAAAAATATAGAAGAACAGTAAGCGAATATACCCTTTAAGAGGTATATAGTAAAAAGATAATTTAATAACATATTGAACCACCCATACTGCAGTGTGTGTCTAAAACATGGAACATAACAGCGAAGGAGGAATAGAGGATAGAAGTCAAGAAGATAAAGGTGCTGAGAATGGTGCTGAGTAAAACAAAAGAAATAAGAAAATGACATGGCAGTGGAAGGCTGGAGTGCTTTGGATAGTACAAATAGAGGTCGTTTCAGCAAGACTGAGGTGGTAGGGACCAGGGTTATGGAGTTGGTTCAAAATTTTCCGACTCCGACTCCGACTCCACTCTCTGGAAAATTTTAGACTCCGACTCCACTGAAAAGTGAAAACTTCAGGACTAACTCCATAATTAATTTACAATTCCATTTCCATAAAAGTTAAAAAAAAAATGTATTGAAACATTTTGCTAACTATATCCCTAACTAATAACAGAAAATAGTTCTTTATTTTGGGAAGAAATTTCTTTTTATTAAAAAATACGAACCATAGCAATGCATTTAATTTTATCATCACAATTTTTAAGATTATCTAATCTTTTATAATTAGACTTGTCACTGCATTATAGTACCTATTGGTAACCATAGGCAACTGGTAAATTACAGCAGCGATGCTTCAACGTATCCACACAAGATGTTCTCGCGTTTCCGTTCTATATGCTCGCGGTTCTGGCGATCGCGTTATTCAGATTTAATCATGTTTATTAAAATTAAATAGTATTTAGAAATAAATAGTTTTAAAATATATAGCTATATCTTATACTACTATCACTCTATATAATATATATATATTATAGATATAATATATACTATATACATATATATTATATATATTACTAATTATATTACTATATATATATATATATATAATTATATACCTATTAATACAATATATATTATAATATATATATATATATTTTATATTATATTATATATATAATAATATATATAATATCCGTATATATATATATATCATATTATTATAATATTATATCCTGGAACAATCGTCTCTGGCCCTTAATTACTATGGGAGTTTGCTGTGCTACTTACACTATCTACGGCTTTTGTCAGCGGTTGACACTGCTCGATACGTATTCTTAAGCACTTCCTTTGAATTCACCTTCACTTTGCTTACTCCTGTCAAGTTTCTTTCAGATCGTTGGATTCAGCTCTTGTGATGGAGCACACTCTTTCTCCTTCTTATCAATGCGGATTCTCAAGGTTCTGTTTATCTCAACTTTATTCACTACTTCATCAAGGATCTTCTTTAGCTGACTTCATTAACTCGTTCACTCTATATACCGATAACTTAAACTCTCATACCTCCACTTATTCAAATTGTTCGTCGTATTGTTATCTAGAGTTGCTTCGTCTATAGTTCTTCATTAATTCTGCCATATGGTCGGATCTCTCAGGTGCCTACCGAATTCAAATGACTCTTTAAAAACTCAACTTCTTCATATATCACTTCTAAACACTCCAACTTCCTCCTCTTTACGGCTCTATGTTCCCCTGTTAAAAAACAACTAACTTTGACTGACATAAAGAAAGAAACTATAGTATACAGGCATATCTTTAAGATGCATAATTTTTATCTCGACTTAGTTACTTCCAGTAATATAAGGGTCTTTATTCGCCCATGTATGAAATACTGTTTTCACATTTGGTGTATCCGGTTCCACCTCCTTTTGGATAGAGTTGCTGAGGCTAAGAAGCTTATAAACTGTCCAATTCTTTCTGACTCATGACATTCTTTCTCTCACGTTTAGCCGTAACTGGCGCCCGTATTTCTTTTCTATAGTATTGCAACGGCAGGTGCTCGAGAAAATTGACCTCATTCCTTCACCACTGCGTCTCCCTCGTAACACAGAGGGTGCCTTACTTCATGAATATTGCATGTATATGCACTCCAAGGATCACTCAGTTTGGTGACTCCCTCTTTCCAGCACATCTGTTTTGTGGATCCTTCCTTAATCCAATCTAAATACTATTTATTCTTCCTCTCTCATTAAGGTCCCGCGTCTACGCCCACTGAGAAATTGCGTTAGCATGATTGGGTGCGTTTACTTCTCCCTTTATTTATTTATTATTATTTTTGCTTTGTTTTTTGCCCCCTTCTTGAAAAGGGCTATTCTGTGGTCACTGTTAAATAATTATATATTTATATATATATATAATATATAATATAACTAATTATATATACTATACATATATTATATAATATATTATATTATATATATATATGATAAATAATGATTAATTAATGTCTTTCCTAGCTTAGCTGTCTAATTTTTAAATTCTTAATTTGGTCGAGATAGACTTCTTGTTGTTCCAGCTACAGTGACACTAGTCTATCATCCATATAAGATTTCAGTTAACACACGCTACTCAAAACTCTCTCTTTAAAAGCACAATGGAAATTTACTACGGAGACTGATATGCATGTTACTAGCCATGTATCGGGCTCCGGCCGAATATTCTGCACTTTCTAAAAGCTTCGGTTCCTTCCAGATATTTTTATATCCGGCCTCCGACCAGCCGGATTTTTCAATAACAAATTTTTTGCTTAAAATTTTGAATATATTGTTTCATTCAGAATAATTCATTTAGAGATATTAATAATTTATATATATATATATAACTAAGAAATTGTATATAATAACATAGTGGATGGATAATTGAGTTATTTTTCATTTTTAGTGAAAGATTCTTGTAACAAATCTTGGAGATATTTGAAATGCATCTGATATTTTATTATGCCATGCATCTTTGCATTCTTTATAAACTTGCTTGCAGTAACACGTTTTATATAATTTGTAAGAGATTCTTTCTTTAAACATATTGTAATTTATTATGTGTTTGGTATACTTGAAAAATATATTAGAAAAATGTGATTTAGGAACAGGTTAAATGTTAAACTAAAAATAATATAAATATTTTATATGTGATCTAATTATTTTTACAATTCATCCAGTTTTTATGGATTTTTCGAAGTAGATCGGGTTACAAAATTTCGATTCAAAAAACTTTTCTCTATAACCAACCTTTTGACATGAACTCCATATGAATTACCGATTTTAAGCGGCTTTGTCTCGGGGGGTAAAACCTTCAGCATTTAGTTGTATAATATATGAATTTTTAGGTTTATTCCTCCTTAGCTACTCTAAACCATTACAAAAAAAAAAAAAAACACGATGTAGATCTTTTCTTTTCACAACTGAAAGAGAGGTGAAAATTGTAAATGTTAAAAATTTTCGATTTTTTTTTTATTTGTCCAATTTTTATGAAATTTTCAGAGTAGATTGAATTGGAGGAGTTTCGTATTTTTCATTTAAAAATTTTTCTTATTTACCCATAAATCTGACCTATGGTAAGCCATTGTACGGACTTTTTAAATTGGACATGGCATGCTCAGGGGTGAAGTGATTGAATCAGAAAAGCACATAAATAAAAACGTTGTAACTTGGTAAATTATATTTCTTATGATACTTTAATTTAAAATAAAAAAAATTGAATGAATAAAATAATTTATTTTAAAAATTTTAACATTTGATCAAAAATTTTTACCCTCTACCAGAAAAATTGTAACAAAAATCTATGACGATACTGTTT